>MDKH01086529.1:0-48364 GCA_005239495.1 Nicotiana undulata
GACTTGGGTCGGGTTTGGGTAGGATTTGGGCCTGGGGTCTTTGGGTCATTCAATTGGGTATTGAGCTGGTCCAATTAGGTAGGGATCCGATTTCATTGGGGCAAGAATTTAAATAAAAAAATGGCTAGCTGTTAAATACTCAATAATAATTACTTAAAAATAACTAATAATTATAAAATGGAATTGATGCTTAATAAATTAAATTAGAATGATTAATCAATATTAAAATTATAAATGACTAATTATTAGATAGAAATAGCATAAAACATATGGTTAGGCTATAAATGCAAGATTATTGCAATTATAGCCAAAAAGTGCCAATTTGGCCAATTATAAAAATAATTTGACCTAATAGGACCAAAATAATATATTAAGTTAAGAAATATATTTCAAATCATTTATAGTGCAATTTATAGTTAATTATTAGAGATAAAAATACTGGATAAATTAGAATAAATTAGTAAAATGTGGAAAATTTTAGAAAAATACCAGTTGTTATGAAAATTGATTTTGAAGATATATATGCAAGTTTAAAATAATTTGAGGAAAAATTGGGTATCAACAATCACTCAACAAGGGAGAAAATAATATGTAACCACGGTCCCACAAAGTACAATTCAACAATAAGGGAGATATCACATGTTAATAATTTGATTAAGGATTAGTCAACTAAGATTAAGGATAACTACCTTCATTTAGGATTTAGTACTCACAAAAGAGGTGCAACAATTACAATTAAGGATAAGCAATGGAAGGATAATTATGATCTCAATTAAGGACAAACAATTACAGAAGAGATAATAATAATTTTAAATAAGAATAAGCAGTTAGGAAAAGATAGCATAGCTATAGGAGAGTTAACAATCTTCAGTTAAGTCATATAAGAGTCAAATAGGCAATAAGAGTGGATCATGACAAAATTAATTCCAATTAAAGCAGGTATAGATGAAACTAGTAATTCAGAAAACTTAGTCATAACAAAACAACTTCATACTCAGTGAATACTAGGACCTAAGAACCCTAAAAAGGCCAACTTTCCACAATTATGCCCGAGCACGTACTCGTCACCTCGTGTACCCGAAATTTACAATATACAATTAGCATAGAAGGCTCAAATCCTAATGGGTAGTTCCCAACACAAGGTTAGGCAAGATACTTACCTCACATCAGACGAACCGATACTCTAAAATGAACTTCTCGGGTGAAAGACCTCCGGACGACTCAAAGCATAAATAAAACTCATAAGAGACTATTCAGATCATAAAGCCTCAATTTATTTTCAAAAACTAAAAATCAACCCAAAAGTCGACCCCCGGGCTCGTACCTCAAAGCCCGACAAATTTCACAAAACCCGAACATACATTCCGATACGAGTTCAACCATACTAAACTAATAAATTCTGATACCAATTCGTCCCTCAAATCATGGTTTTACATTTTGGAAGTTTTCTTCAAAAATTCCCATTTTCCTCAACTCAAAACACTAATTTAATGATAAAAATAGAGAAAACGTCATGGAATATAATAAATTCTAGGTGAAGAACACTTACCCAATTGATTTTCCTGAAAACCCACAAAGAATCCCCCAAAACCGAGGTCTAAAACTCAAAATATGGAGAAAATGACAAAAACCTCGAATATAAACTCTCTGCCCAGGGCTTCCGCGTTTGCGCACAAAGAAGCACATCTCCGCTACCGCATTTGCAGGCAGACGTTCGCATCTGCGAACTCAACTTACCAGGCCTAGGTCCGTATCTGCAGACAATATAGTCTCACCAGCGACGCTGCAGGAGCGGAGAAGCGAACTCCTTCCCAGAAGCGATCACAGAAACGATCGCAGAAGCGCAGAAGAGGCCTTCGCATCTGCGTGCCAACCTCCGCAGAAGCGAGCGATCTCCCAGGCTTATATGATCACAAAATAGACAAGGATCATGCAGAAGCGGAGCCGCTCATGCTCTCTAGGATGTCGCAGGTGCGAGGCATTAGAACCAACATGTTCACAACTATGAAAGCCATTTGAAACTCGTCCGTAACACACCCGGGTCGCCAAGACCCCGTTCAAGCATACCAACAAGTTCCATAACCTAACACAGACTCGCTCGAGGTATCAAATCATATCAAACAACGTCGAGACTATGAATCGCACCACAAATCAAACTTAGGAACTTTCAAATCTTCCAACTTCTAAAACTTGCGCCGAAACCTATCAAATCAACCTGGAATGACGTCAAATATTGCAGGCAAGTCCCAAATAACATAATGGAGCTGCTCCAACTCTCGGAATAACATTTTGACCACGATATCACCGAAGTCAACTCTTGGTTAAACCTCTCAACCTTGCAAACTTCAACTTTTCCAATTTTCGTTGAAATGCTTCAAATCACCCTACGGACCACCAAATCCAAATCGGGGCGCGCGGCTAAGTCCAAAATCACCATACAAAGCTGTTGAAATCATCAAAACCCATTCCGATCCGTTTACACAAAAGTCAAACTACGGTAAACTCTTACCACTTAAGCTTCCAAAACTAAAATCCTTCTTCCGATTTGACTCTAAATCATCCGGTAGCTGAACTCGACCACGCACGCACGTTAATACACATAATACGAAGTTGCTCAAGACCTTATACTGCCGAACGAGACTTAAATTCTCAAAACGACTGACCATGTCATTACATCCTCCCTCTCTTAAACAAACGTTCGTCCTTGAACGTGCCAAGAATCGCCTCGAAGTCAACAAATCACTTAATGCACACACCCAACATACACCCGCGGGTGATCCGACGTCACCTCAATCCACATAAACCTGACGATACCACCTCAACTGTACTTTATCCCTTCCATCAACACCAATAAGCCTTAGAGTTAAAATTTCCACCATCCGCTCATCTCCAAAAGACCAGATTCCTACATTCACTCTGGCTATCAGTCTCAACCAGCTACAACAACTTATGCCTACACCCATAAGGTACAACCACACAACATAACACATTACACATAGACCCATAATAACAGCTCTAATCACAATAGCTGCCCGTAAACAAATCCAGCACCGACAATTAGCCTCCAATCCGCTAGAACATTGTTTCAAACCTCCACAACATATACAATGATGCAAGAAATACGAAGACCTGATAACATTACACCCAGACCAACCAGTCATATTTAACACCACCGGGCACACATTTCATAAGGTAAAACTCAAATAAGCACAAGATGAATATGAATGAATACTTAAGGAGAAACACATGAGAGAAATATCAAACAAGCCCGACAGGCACAACTCCCTATCGTTATTATTCTACGAATCAATTTATAAGGAAAATCAAAGTATATGAAAAAATTACAAGGATCCCTAATATAACTTCCACCGCGGCACGCACCCTGGCTCAAACATATCAAATCACATGAAATCGCGAGGGTCTCACCCTCGACTCTGGATCCCAAGTCAAATACACATCATACCAATTGAAACCTTCCACTAACTCAATTCTATCAATAAAATCACGACACTTAGTGAACTCTCATCCCGATAAAGCATCTAAATCACAACTCGTAACCAAATTACTCAGGAATCACATCAAAACCTACCATAATGGATAGCGAGAATTCACTTCTAGTCTCGTAACTCTCAATAATAAATAAAAACAAACGATAGACACGACTACCACTCATAAAATCTCCCAACAAGGGAATAAACATAAATAAAATACTAAGTCATGAACTCACCCATAGGTGGGGAAACAAATAGGGGAACTCGCCCCAATAAGTAGAACTGAATCAAAATTTGAATGGTGCTCCTCTATAACATTTCAAAATCTTACCTGTATGACATCATCTGGCGCAGCGGCCGCAAGCCTACTATATGAAACACATCAACGGGTCGGGCCTCCACTTCTTGGGCACCCTCTACTTGCCTGAATACCCCATTGTGACACATATGTCCTGAGTCTGGGACAATTTCTCACCATGTGACTGGTATCTCCACACTCAAAGCGTCCCCTACACTGTCGTGGTTGTAGGAACTATGCGGTACGGGTACTCTGAGACCTATGAGTACTTGATACATCGTGCAAAGCTTGAAGGCAAACTGAAATGGCTGAACCATAAAACCTTTACAATGCTGTACCCTGCCTCCAAAATAAGGACCAGTAGATCTCTCCGGTTTGCGAGGCCTTATAGCCTCCCTGTCCTCTCTCTCTCTCCTGACCTCGCCTGCCCTCTCTATCTTGGCCCCGTATGTCCTCTCTCTCCTAGTCCCACATGCCCTCTAATTGGCGAGCGATCCCTACCACCTGCTAAAGCGAAACATCTGACTCCAACTCCCGAGCCATGCCGAACCGAATATCATACCTGAGCCCCTCAATGAATCTACGAACACGCTCTTTGACTATAACAACCAAAGCAAGTGCATGCCTGGCCAAATCACTAGATCTAATGGCATACTCTGATACTGACATAGTTCCCTGGCGCAACTATTCAAACTCCACGTGCCATGCATCCCGAAGGGACTGAGGTAAAAACTCTCTCAGAAATATCTCTGAAAACTGAACCCATGTAAGTGAAACTGCCTCGGCCGGGCTACCCAACTCATACGCCCGCGACCAATGATAAGTCACTTCCCTAAGCTGGAACGTAGTAAAAGCAACCCCGTTCGTCTCCACAATACCCATAGTGCGGAGAATGCGGTGAAACTCCTCCAGAAAACCATGTGCATCATCTGTCGCCAATCCACTGAATGTAGGAAGGTGGTACTTCTTGCACCTCTCAAGTCTAAGCCGTTCTTCCTTAGATGCTACTACTCTAACCACAGGCTGAACTGGAACTACATGTTGTGTCTCTATGAAATTTGGAACCTAACCAATATGAACTCACTGCTCTGAGTGTGGGCGACGGGAGTCTGGGTTCCTCCCCCGGTCTGTGAAGAAGCTGGTGCAACCGGAATCAACCCTTCTTGGGCCAATGTACCAAACATGCTCAGGAACTGTGCTAAGGTCTCCTGAAGTCCGGGGGTAACAACAGGCGCCTCCGGTACTTTCCCCCCAACCGGAGTTATTGGTGGCTCCTCAACTACTGCTTTGGTAGATGCCCTAACTGCGGTACGTGCTCCTCTTTGGCCTCTGTCTTTGTCCCTAGCAACATTTGTTTCGGGGATAACGTCGTCAATAACTACAACTCGTGTCCTCACCATCTGTGAGAGAATGGAATGATAAAAAGCTAAAACTTCGAGATCAATAAACTTGCACGATAGGAATGAAAAAAGTGAAACATTACTAATAGTTCCGTAGCCTCTCGAAGATAAGTACATACGTCTCCGTACCGATCCGCAAGACTCTACTAATTTCGCTTATGACTCATAACACCCATGAACCAAATGCTCTGATACCAACGTTTCACGACTCGATTTTCCCTCTGTTGGGCGTCGTGATGGCACCTAGTCTTAAGGCCTAGGTAAGCTTAACATTAATTGAAATAACAATAATATTTAAATAACATTTAAATAGAAATATCTACAAAATGTATAATCCCAAAACCGGTAGTACAAGTCATAAGCTCTACAGAGTTTGCTAGAAAACCTCTAAATACAATTGTTCCAAAATAAGGGTAAACAATGTAAAAATAAAAATGAGAATGTGACTTCGAAGACTATGAATGCAGTAGCAGATTTACCTTGAGTCTCCACTACAAGATCTGAACAACCAGCTAACGATCGACTGGCTCCGCAACACCAGGATCTGCACATAAATATATAGAAGTGTAGTATGAGTACACCACAACGGTACACATTAAGTAGAGAGACTCACCTAAGTGGAGTAGTGGCGAGGAACATTCAAGACACCTACTGGACTAAATAACCTGAAAAAGTATAAGCGTATGATTAACCGATATCTCTATAAAGCTATGCATAATGATAACAATAATATGGTACTTGCAATAAGAAATAGAAACAACAATTAGTAGTGGAACTCAACAAGTAACAACACAGTAGAGTAAGCTGGGCATAGTCGAAACCCGGAGAACACAATTAAAAGAAGGACAAGTATCAACTAGATGAAAATAACCGCTTTCACTAAGGTTTTAGCTAATAATCACAACAAGGCACTGAACCTCAAAATATTCATAATTCACGGGTTCCAATTTATGAACCCGAAACACTTGGCATCCTATGCCTTCCCTACAACCAATAACTGCATGGACGACTCACGTGCCAATAGAACTAGACGAGGGTGTGTATCAATACTCAACAATATCAAGATCCATCCTCTTAACCGATAAGAGTGATTAACTACGTGTATGCTTGTGCAAGTGTTATCACATAGTTCATGCCAGCTAGTAAGTATAGAGAAAATGGACAACGCATAAATGTTTTCCCACAATTTTTCACAAGATAAAACTCACACAAGTAAGTGCACCACTACACAAATATCAACAACAAGAATTCCCCCAGTCAATTACAAGTCATCACAAATCAATCCCTGACATGGCCGACCTTGTCTCACCACGTGTGCAATAATAAAGTAAATGCCCACCTTGTCACGCCACACGTGCATAATAATATTCCCACCTTGTCCCTCCACATGTGCAACTCACATATGTATCCCACCTTGTCACGCCGCATGTGCAAATATATATAGTGTCAATAGCACGGTAGAAACCTCGTGCAACACAATAACACTGCACGGTAGAAGCCTCGTGCATCACAACAACAATCGCATGACAGAAACCACATGTATGACAATAACAATCTGCACGACAGGAACTTCGTGCATCACAACAATAAGTACAACAACAACAATGACAATAATACAAAAGTACGGAAAGTAAATCAACTCATGAAATCTCGATAAAAAAGGAACAGTAGAATTAGTTCACAAGGAATAACCACAATAAAGAATGCTATTCATAATAAGAACAACTCAACAAGGGAGAAAATAATAAGTAACCACGGTCCCACAAAGTACAATTCAACAATAAGGGAGATATCATGGGTTAATAATTCCAATAAGGATAAGTCAACCAAGATGAAGGATAACTAGCTTCATTTAGGATTTAGTACTCACAAAAAGGTACAACAATTATAATTAAGGATAAGAAATGGAAGGATAATCATGACCTCAATTACGGAGAAACAATTGCAGAAGAGATAATAATAATTTCAAATAAGTACAAGCAGTTAGGAAAATATAGCATGGCAATAGGAGAGGTAAGAAACTTCAGTTAAGTCATATAAGCGTCAAATAGGCAATAAGAGCGGATCATGACACAATTAATTCCAATTAAAGCAGGTAGAGGTGAAATTAGTAATTAAGAAAACATAGTCATAATAAAGCAGCTTCATATTTAGTGAATACAAGACCTAAGAACCATAAAAGGCCAACTTTCCATAATTAAGCTCGAGCAAGTACTCATAACTTCGCGTAACCGGACTTTACAAGATACAATTAGCATAGAAGTCTCAAATCCTAAGGGGTAGTTTCCCCACACATGATTAGGCAAGATACTTACCTTACAGAAGACAGACTGATACTCTTAAGTGAACTTTTCGAGTCAAATGACCTGCAGACGGCTCAAATCTAGCCAAAATAACTTTAAAGCCTTAATAGTTTTTCAGAAACTAAAAATCAACCTAAAAGTCGACCCTTGAGCCCACATCTCGGAACTCGACAAATTTAACAAAACCTGAACAACCATTCCGATAGGAGTTCAACCATACTAAAATTATCAATTCCGATACCAATTCGTCCCTCAGATCATGATTTTACATTTTGGAAGTTTTTGTCAAAAATCCCCATTATTCTCAACTCAAAACACTAATTTAATGATAAAATAGATATAAAATCATCGAAATAATAAATTCTAGGTGTAGAACACTTACCCAATCGATTTTGTTGAAAAACCCACAAAGAATCTCCCAAAACCTAGATCTAAAGCTCAAAATATGGAGAAAATGGAAAACCTTCGAATATAAACTCTCTGCCTAGGACTTTTGCATTTGCGGAGAAAGAAATGCATTTGCGGTACCGCATTTGCAGGCGGACGTTAGTATCTTTGAACTCAACTTACCAGGCCAAGGTTCGCATCTACGGACGATATAGACGCACCAGCGACGCCGCAAGAGCGATAACAGGAGCGCAGAAGCGAACTCCTTCGTAGAAGTGATCAAAGAGTCAGAGAAATGGCCTTCGCACGTGCGTGCCAACCTCTATAGAAGCGAGCAAGCTCCCAAGCCTCTATGATCGCAAAAGAATATCTCATGCAAAAGCGGAGCCGCACCTGTGCTTCAGGATGTCGTAGGTGCGAGGCACCAGAACCAGACCTGTTCACAACTATGCAAATCATCTGAAACTCGTCCAAAACACACCCGGGGTCCCTAGGACCCCGTTCAAGCATACTAACAAGTTCCATAACCTAAAACGGACTCACTCGAGGTCTCAAATCATATCAAAAATTTTCAAAATTACGAATCGCTCCACGAATCAAACTTAGGAACTTTCAAATCTTCCAACATCTAAAACTCGCATCGGAACCTATCAAATCAACCCGGAGTGACATCAAATTTTGCAGGCAAGTCCTAAATGACACAACGAAGCTGTTCTAACTCTCGCAAGCACATTCCAACCCCAATATCACCGAAGTCAACTCTTGGTCAAACATCTCAACCTTCCAATAGTTCAATTTTTCCAATTTTGCCGAAATGCTTCAAATTACCCTACATACCTCCAAATCCAAATCTGGACACACACCAATGTCGAAAATCACCATACGAAGCTGTTGAAGTCATCCAAAACCCATTTCGGAGCTGTTTACAAAAAAGTCAAACTTTGGTTAACTCTTAGCGCTTAAGCTTCCAAAACTAAAATCCTTCTTCCGAATTGACTCTAAATCATCCAGTAGGTGAACTAGACCATGCACGCATGTCAATACACATAATACAAAGCTACTCAAGACCTGATGCCACCGAACAAGACTTAAATTCTCAAAACGTTCGGCCGGGTCGTTACACAACGAGCGTGAAGTTATGTTCCATCATGATGATTCAACCAGTGAAACTCGCAATGAAGCAGATGAGACAACTCCGTTTCACGAAGCACGAAATCCTAGACATGTGAGAAGTCCAACTCCTGATGATATGGATGATGAATTTGTTGTTGAAACGGTTAAAGTTTTGAGAGCGCAACGAAAGAAAATCATGAATCATCTTACAAGACAAGACCAGATAATGATGGAGCTCTGGCAAGCACTTTCCATTGCCTCCAATAATTCCAATGGAGGAGTTCGAGCCCCTCCCAGTGTCACGACCCATTTTCCCTCCGTTGGGTATCGTGACGACACCTAGTATTAAGGACTAGGAAAGCCTAACATTACTGAATATCAACCATAATATCAAAAAATGTTTGAATGATTTCTGAAATGAATCTCTATAGATTACACATTTTTCCAGAACCTGGTCATAAGCTCTAAAATTTGTTTTACTATGACTCCTAAATACAATTGTTCAGAAATAAATACAATAGTGTATGAACAAAATAAGATGGTGACTCCGAAACCAGCGGACGCTGTAGTGATTTTACCTTGAGTCTCCACAACAGCAACCGCACTACTAGCTATAGATCGACCAGCTATGCAAAACCTAGAATCTGCACTAAAATGTGCATAAGTGTAGTATGAGCACACCACAGCGGTGCTCGGTAAGTATCAAGACTAACTTCGGTGAAGTAGTGACGAGGACTAGTTAAGAAACCCACTGGTATAATGAACCGGACAAGTGGAAATATAGGAACAACGAAATATGATATTTACATAAAGACATAGCGATATGGCTAACAATACCGTAAATTCAATAAGGAAGGAAAAACAACAAATGTCAGCGGAAAAACCAAGAGATAACATGAAAAAGTGAGTGGAACACAAACTAAATCCAGAATCACATATACAATAAGGACAAGTAATAACTCAGAAAATTTCAATTGCTTGTACATCAAACTCTTGGTCAACACCAAGAGGTACCAAACCTCGGACAAATCACAACTTATGGGTCCCAATATCTGAACCCTAACATTGGCACCTTGTGCCCTCATTTTTGAGTGAATAACTGCACGAACGACTCACGTGCCAATTAGAGTCATTCCCACATATAAGGCAGTACAACATGGGTATCTATACTCAACACTAACAAGGAAGCCCCTTAATCTGATAGGAGTGCTTCGCTACGTGTATTCTTTTGTAGGTGTCCTAACATAATTCAACCAGCTAATAAGCATAAGGAAAGGAAAGGGCAACACGTACAATGTTTTCTCACAATTTTTACAAAATAAGCTCACACATTGAGTGTACCATTACACAATATCAACAACAAGTAACGCCCCCAGGCCAACACATGTATCACAAACAATCCCTGACACAGCCCACCTTGTCTCACCACGTGTGCTATAATAACGTAAATCCCCGCCTTGTCTCGCCACACACGCATAATCATGTTCCCACCTTATCTCTCCACATGCGCAACCCACATATATATATCCCTCCTTATAACACCGCATTTTCAATATAAATAGTAATCACGACATGGCAGAAACCTCGTGCATCACAATAACCACAACCGCACGGCAGAAACCCCGTACATCACCACAACAAGTGCAACAACAACAATGATAATAATATAACATATGGTAAACAAATCAATTCAAGAATCTTCGATAATAAGAAAATGGTAAAACTAGTTAACAAGGAAGAACCACAATAAGGAAAACTAGGCATGATAAGAACAACTCAACAAGTAGGAAAATAACATGTAACAATAGTCCACACTGTACGGTTCAACAACAAGAACTGACACGAGTACAACAATTCCAAATAAGGGTAAGTCCACTAAGGCATATAACCTCTAAGCTTATCCTGAGGTTAAAAAATCACGGAAGAGGTATGTCTGATTCAACTAAAGATAGGTAGCGAGAAAATCACTATAACTTCAAATAAGGGAGGACATTTACAAAACAGGAATAACTACAACTTCAAATAGGGATAACACAATTAGGGATAAAGCAACATGGCAATGGGAGAGATAATAGTCTCAATTAAGGCACATATGAATCAAACATCAATAAGAGTAAGTCATGAAGCAAATAATTCTAATTAAGCAGGTAAAGGTGAATCTAGTAATTAAGGAAGTAATCATGGTAAGAACAACTGCATATTCAATGGATACAAGGACCTAAGAACCCTGAAAGTCCAATTTTCACAATATAAGTCCGAGCACGTACTCGTCACCTCACGTACACAGACTACAATAAACATAGAAGACTCAAATCCTAAGGGGTAGTTCCCCCACATATGGTTAGGCGAGATACTTACCTCAAAGACAACAAACCAGTACTCTAAAATGAACTTCTCGGGGAAAAAGACCTCTGAACGGCTAAAATCAAACCAAAATAACTTCAAAGCACAAATAAAACTCATAAGAAGCTATTCCAGATCATAAAGTCTCTATCTTTATAAGAATCTAAAAATCGACCCAAAACTCGATCCCTGGGCCTACACCTCGAAACCCGACAAATTTTACAAAACTCGAACACCCATTCCGATGCAAGTTCAACCGCACTAAAATTATCAAATTCCGATATCATTTCGTCCCCCAAATAATGATTTTTCACATTCAAAATTTTCTTCAAAAACCAACATTTTCCTCAACTCAAAACAAAAATTAAAGGATAAAAATAAAGATAAAATCATAGAATATATTATATTAGGTGAAGAACACTTACCAGATCGAGTTGCTTGAAAAATCAACCAAGAATTGCTCAAAATCGAGCTTTACAAGTCAAAATATTGTAAAAATGGTTTAACCCTCGATTTGGAAATATATTCTGCTTGCCCAGGTATTTGTTCATCGCGATCGCGGAAGAAATGATGCGATCGGGAAAAGGGGAAAATGTTGAGGCCAAGAACTGCACTGCGCAATCGTAAGGGGAAATCACAAGCTGCTGCCGCTAAGCTACGCGAACGCGGGGACTGAGTTGCGAACGTGGAGGAAGCAGAAAAATACATACGCGTTCGCACACCAACCTATGGGAACGCGAAGAAGGAAAAATATGGCAGGTTGACATTACACTATGCGATCGCAATTGGAAATACGCGATCGTGGAAGAGAACACCAGACACCAGAAACAACAGTTCAAAAATAGGGAAAAATGACCCGTAGCCCATCCGGAACACACGCCAGACTCCCTGGACCCCATCTAAATGCACAAACAAGTTCCATAACATAATACGGACCCGCTCGGGATATCAAATCATATCAAACAATGCCGAAAATGCAAATCACGCCATGAATCAAACTATGAACTTCCAAATCTTCCAACTTTGAAAACTCGTGCCAAAACCAATCAAACCAACTCGGAACGACGCCAAATTTTGCAGACAAGTCCCAAAATACATCACGGAGCTGCTCCTCTTGTCGGAATCGCAGTCCGACCCCGATATAACAAAAGTCAACTGTGGGTCAAACTTGTCCATTTTCCAAACTTCAAATATTCTAACTTTTGCCGAATTGCCTCAAATGACTCTATGGACCTCCAAATACAAATTCAGATGCACTACTAAGTCTAAAATCACCATATGAAGCTGCTGACATCATCCAAAACACATTCCGGAGCCGTTTATGCACAAGTCAAATTTCGGTCAAATTCTCACCACTTAAGCTTCCAAAACTAGATTCCTTCTTCCAATTTGACTCTGAATCATCCGGTAACTGAAATCAACCATGCATGCAAGTCGATACACATAATAAGAATCTGCTCAAGACCTTACGCCGTCGAACGAAGCTTAGATTCTCAAAATGACTGGTCAGATCGTTATACCCAACGTGCCTTCAAATCAAAGAGCGCAAAGAACCAGTAACGTTA
This sequence comes from Nicotiana undulata, assembly GCA_005239495.1. NCBI lineage: Eukaryota > Viridiplantae > Streptophyta > Magnoliopsida > Solanales > Solanaceae > Nicotiana > Nicotiana undulata. Next base: position 12,901 of record MDKH01086529.1, read on the forward strand.
CTTCGAGGGATGAGTTCCGTTTTAATGAAATTTAAGCAGGTGGTGAAGGTAATGGATCTGTGAATGATGGAAATCCAAATGATCCACTTAAAGCTGAGCTCATGAGATTAATGAGGGAAATGAATGATTGGATAGATCAAACTGCTAAATAATTCCACGCTCGGACGGATCAGATCCCGGAGCGCCACTAGTATTTAAGAGGCCGGATTTGAAGAAGTATACATATCTGCCATTCAAACCAAAAGAAACCCCTAAGTTAATTTCAAAAAGATTCAAGATACCCGATATTCTGAAGTATCACTACAAGAAATCTATCTTATTTTGGAGACTAATGTCGCTTGAAAAGCCCCTAAAGTTGCCACATAATACCTTTAGTAGCGACTACGAGGTTACTGCAACAACAACCGTAACTAAATGTTACTTGCGGCGACAATTGAAGTCGCCACAAACGGGACATATTTGTAACGACTTTACCCTCCACTTAATGTAAATAAATATGCCACAAAAGAGTTTCACAAAAAGAGATAATACATAAGTCGTTGCTGAAGAATAATCTTTAGTGGCGACGAATGTCGCCACTAAAATATTAGACCTTCCAGTGGCATCTTTAATCACCATAATTCGTGATGTATAGTGTCAATCTTAATCTCTACAAAAATTAATAGCATTTGTGACAAGTTTCAGTCCCCACTGAAACAAGTTTTCTTTCAAACTACAATAGCCTAAATTTCTAATAGATTTTAGATGCGACCTAACTTCTGAAAACTAATACACAAATATATTTATATCAATTGCCTACAACACCAAAAACATCCATATTATTCAATAAACACAAAAATTATCTCAAGCTAAATCTTATAACTACTTCCATTACTAATGACTAGAAAATAAAACACTAAGTGCCTTCAAACTCCTTGGTCGACGACATTTGTAATATTTGAGAGCCCATTTCCTGTTATGAAAGGAGAAAAAAATACATGATCACTTTGACATTTCTCATAATATAATGTAAAAAGGTGTCCAAGGTAACATTATTGTAAATGATTGTGAAACACATTTAATAAGAGTGCGAACGACAATATGACCAAGCAAAGTTTATGTTAAAACAATTAACATCTCTATATAATATAGTCAATTGAGCAGATCTAACCTTATCAAATTACTTTAATGAAGTAAAAACAGAAAAAGAAAATGGTATTCCTCTACAATAAGGTAATGAGTTTCTGCAAGTTGTCCATCTTCAGACATGTTACTAGTGTACAACATTATCACTTGTGCGCTACATGCTATTTATGCGATTTATCATAGCTTCATCACATAAGATTTTTTCTTAACTTCCTCTTAGACAATGCGACACACTCTAAGACAAGAAATTCATAAAAGTAATGTTATCACACTCTCATTCAATGCTTAGGTACTCTTGCGTCAAGGTCGTTGTAATGACCCTACTGGACGTCTTGAGATTATTAGCACTGATCCCCTATTTACTGTTTCCTCCATATCGTTTTTGCTTATGTGACTTGCCGGGGGGTCTTGTTTGTGGTTTCAAAGTTATTTGGGACATTTAGTCCATAAAATAGAAGCTTAAGTTCTAGGATTTTGACCATAGTTGGAATTGTGAGAAGATGGCTCCAGAATGGAGTGTCATCGATTCCGTTAGCTCCGTTGGGTGATTTTGGACTTAGGAGAATGTCTGGATTATGTTTTGGAGATCTGTAGCTGAATTAGGCTTGAAACGACGAAAGTTGAATTTTTGGAAAGTTTGACAAAAGTGGACTTCTTTTATATCGAGGTCGGATTCAGATTCTGAAAGTTGGAATAGGTCCATAATGACAATTATGACTTGTGTGCAAAATTTGAGGTCAAGCGTACGTGATTTGATATGTTTCGGCATCAGTTGAGAAGTTTGAAGTTTCAAAATTCATTAAGTTTGAAACAGAGGGTGATTCATATTTTTAGCGTTGTTCGATGTGATATTTGGGCTCTACTAAGTTCGTATGTTGTTTTAGGACTTGGTGGTATGTTTGGTTGAGATCCCAGAGGCCTCGCATGAGTTTCGGATGCTTAAAGAATCATAATTTGGACTTGTGTAACTGCTGAAGTTTTAAACTTCTGTTGTCATCGCACCTGTGGTACGGTTGTCCGCAGGTGCAGACACACACTTGCAGAAGGTAGCTCCCAGACTCAGGAGGATCGTGAATAGCATTTGAGGACTGTGCTTCAGACCTTAAGAGAAAAGAAGTTATATGTAAAATTTTCCAAGTGTGAGTTTTGTCTAGATTCAATGGCATTCTTAGGTCATGTGGTGTTGAGTGACGGATCATGGGGGATCCAAAGAAGGTGGAAGCTATGAAGAGTTGGCCCAGACCGTCCTCAGCTAAGGAGATCCGCAGTTTTCTTGGGTTTGTGGGGTATTACCGTCGATTTGTAGAGGGTTTCTCATCTGTTGCAGCACTAATGACCAGGCTGACCCAAAAGGGTGCTCCGTTCAGGTGGACATAGGAGTGTGAGGAGAGCTTTCAAAAGCTCAAGACAGCTTTTACTATAGCTCCAATATCGGTATTTCCTACCATTTTGGGGTCTAATACTATATATTATGATGCGTCACGGGTTGGTCTTGGCGCCGTGTTGATTCAAGACGGTAGGGTGATTGCCTACGCATCCAGACAATTGAAGATGCACGAAAAGAACTATCCTGTCCATGACCTTGAGTTGGCAGCTATTGTTAATGCCTTGAAGATTTGGCGGCACTATTTGTACGGTGTCCCTTGTGAGATCTACACCGATCACCAGAGTTTGCAGTATCTATTCAAATAGAAGGATCTTAACTTGTTCCAGCGGAGGTGGTTGAATCTTCTTAAGGATTATGATATCACCATTTTGTATGATCGCGAGAAGGCCAATATGGTGGCCGATGTTTTGGGTAACCGGGCGGAGAATTTAGGGATCTTGGCATATATACAAGTAGCGGAGAGGGCATTGGCATTGGATGTTCATGACTTAGCCAACCAATTTGGTAGATTGGATATTTTTGAGCCGAGGCGAGTGTTGGCTTGTGTGGTCTCTCGGTCTTCTCTTTATGATCGTATCGGGGAGCGTCAGTATGATGACCCCCATCTCCTTTTCCTTAAGGACACGGTTCAGCATAGTGATGCTAAGGAGGTCACTATTGGAGATGATGGTGCATTGAGGATGCAGGGCATTCTATGTGTGCACAATGTAGACGGGTTTCATGAGTTGATTCTCCAGGAGGCTCACAATTCGCGGTACTCCATTTATCCCGGTGCCGCAAAGATTTATTCGGACTTGAGGCAACATTACTAATGGAGGAGAATGAAGAAGGACATTGTGGAATATGTAGCTCGGTGTCTAAATTTACAGCAGGTAAAGTATAAGCATCAGCGGCCAGGTGGATTGCTCCAGAAATTAGAGATTTCGGAGTGGAAATAAGAGAGGATCACTATGGAAATCGTTGTTGGGCTTCCACGGACTCAACAGAAGTTTGATGTAGTTTGGGTGACTGTGGATAGGCTGACCAAGTTAGCTCATTTCATTCATGTGATGAATACCTATTCTTCCGAGCAGATAGCTCGAGTTTCTATCCGTGAGATTGTCAAACTTCATGGCGTATCGGTATCTATCATCTCTGACCGGGGTACACAATTAACATCATGATTCTGGAGGGCCGTACAGTATGAGTTGGGTACTCGAGTGGAGTTGAGCACATCATTTCACCCTCAAACGGACGAGTAGTCTGAGCGCACTATTCAAATATTAGAGGATATGCTCCATGTGAATGTGATGGAGTTTGGAGGTTTGTGGGATTAGTTCTTGCCATTTGCGGAGTTTGCCTACAACAATAGTTATCAGTCGATCATTCAGATGTCACCATATGAGGCTTTGTATGGCAGGCGGTGCCGGTCTCCAGTGGGTTGGTTCGATCCAGGCAAGGTTAGGTTATTGTTTACAGACTTGGTTCAGGATACTCTAGAGAAGGTTAAGGTGATTCAGTATTAACTTCACACAGCCCATTCCAGACAAAAGAGTTATGTAGATCAACAGGTTCGCGATGTTGCGTTCATGGTTAGAGAGTGGGTCCTTCTCCGGGTGTCACCCATGAAGGGTGTTATGAAGTTTGGAAAGAAGGGAAAGATGGGCCCAAGGTTTATTGGCCCATTCAAGGTATTGCGGCATGTTGGGAATGTTGCTTATGAGCTTGACTTGCTTCCCAGCCTAGCAGGAGTCCATCCAGTAATTCATGATTCTATGCTCCTGAATTATCACGGCGATCCGTCTCATGTGTTGGATTTCAGCTCAGTCCAGTTGGACAAGGATTTATCTTATGTTGAGGAGCCGATGGCTATTTTTGACAGGCATGTTTGAAAGTTGTAGTCAAAGAACATTGCCGCAGTGAAGGTTCAATTGAGGGGTCAACCGGTCGAGAAGGTGACTTGGGAGATTGAGAATGATATGCGCAGCCGTTATCCTTATCCTTTAACCTCTTCAGGTCTGTCTCTATACTCGTTCAAGGACGAACAATTGTTTTAAGAGCGGGAGGTTGCAATGACCGACCGGTCGTTGTGAGATATTAGCCCCGATCCCCTATTAACTGCTTCCCCGTATCTTTTTTTGCTTATGTGACTTGCTTAAGGATCTTGTTTGTGGTTTTGAAGTGATTCAGACACTTAGTCCCTAAAATGGAAGCTTATGTTCTAGGATTTTGACCGTAGTTGTTCGGAATGGAGTTTCGTCAGTTCAATTAGCTCCGATGGGTGATTCGGACTTAGGAGTGTGTCCGGATTGTGTTTTGGAGGTATGTAGCTGAATTAGGCTTGAAACGACGAAAGTTGAATTTTTTGGAAGTTTGACCGGAAGTTGACTTTTTGATATCGGGGTCGGATTCTGATTCCAAAGTTTGGAGTAAGTTTGTAATGTTAATTATGACTTGTGTGAAAATTTTGAGGTTAATCATATGTGATTTGATATGTTTCGGCATCGTTTATAGAATTTTGAAGTTTCAACGTTCATTAAGTTTGAATTTGAGGGTGATTCGTGTTAGCATTGTTTGATGTGATTTGAGGGCTCGACTAAGTTTGTATGGTGTTTTAGGACTTGTTGGTATGTGTGGTTGAGGTCCCGAGGGCCTCTGGTGAGTTTCAGATGCTTTACAGTGTCATAGCACCTGCGGTCAGGTTGGCCGCAGGTGCGTACACGCACGTGCGAAAGGTAGCTCACAGATGCGGCCCTGGCCTGGGTAGCTAGTGCTTGCAGGTGCGACAAAGGGACCGCAGAAGCAAAGTCGCTTCTGCGGAGAAGTGATCGCAGGAGCAAAGGCCGATTTGGGTGAGGTTATCACAAAAGCGGACAATATTCCGCAGGTGTGCACACGCAGGTGCGATCACCTGATCGCAAAAGCAGAATTCTTGGCTTTAAGTGGAATCCGCACGTGCGATGGAATTTCCTTAGGTGCGGCGTCGGAGATGCGACTGGAATCCCGCAGAAGCAAAATTGCTGGGCAGTAAAGGCTAAGTTCATGGGTTTTATCACGATTTCAATTTTGGGACTTTGAGAGCTCGTATTGAGGCGATAATTCAAGGGCTTTTCAGAGAAAGCTATTGGGTAAGAATTCTTACTTGTTTATGGTTATATTCAATTAATATATAGTTGATTTCATCATTTAATTAAAGAATTTGGTTGAGAAATTTAGGTAAAAAGTTGGAAAGTTCTTCAACTAAGTTTTTAAGTTTTATTTGGATTATGATAATTTTGGTACGAGTGAACTCGTGAGTGAATGGGTGTTCATATTTTGTGACTTTTACCCGATTCCGAGACGTGGGCCCGGGTCGACGTTCTGGGGAGATTTTCTCATTTATTTCCTAAGCCTCGATTTCATTAATTAGATTAGTTTATTAAAGTTATATTTATTGTATGTAATTTCTTCTAGCTAGATTTGGGCCATTCAGAGTCAAACAATCGTGGAAAAGGCATTCTTACTGATTGATTGAGCTTGGTTCAAGGTAAGTGGCTTGCCTAACCTTGTGTGGGGGAAATCCCCTTAGGATTTGGTACCGTTGTGACACTTCTGTGATATGTGAGCACCATATACGCGAGGTGACAAGTGCGTACACATGCTAATTGTTGTAAATATCCAATTTTTCACTGAGTAATAGCCTTTTACACCTTATTTGAGTTATACTAGCATGTGTAGTTACCCTGCTTAGACTAGTTTTGCATGTCTCTGTGCCTTAAATGCTTATTTGAATTATGTGCAACATGTTTAGTTGAATTCCTGCCTTTACTTGAATTGTATCAACCTTAGTTGTATAACTCTTGTTGTTAATTGTTTTCTTCACTGATTTGAGCTCTGTGTTTACATTTGGGACTAAGAGGCGGTACCTTGAGAGATCCTCCTGCATATTTACTTTTGGGAATATGAGGCGGTACCTCGAGAGATCCCCCTACATATTTACTTTTGGGACTACGAGGCGGGAGACCCCCCTGCACATTTACTTTTGAGACTACGAGGCGGTACCTTAGGAGACCTCCTTGCATATTTACTTTTGAGATTACGAGGAGGTACCTCAGGAGATCTCCTCGCATATTTACTTTTGAGATTACGAGGCTCGAGAGATCTCCTCGCATATTTACTTTTGGTACTACGAGACGGTATCTCGAGAGCACCCCTGTTGTTATCTCATTGTGATGTGTTGTTATTTCTCTATGAATTCTTTATTTTAAATTCTCCGTTTTACTGCATTTTATTATATCATCTGTCTTATTATTATTATATCCCAGTAGAGCCCATACCTAACCTTGTCACTACTCTACCGAGGTTAGGATTGGCACTTACTGGGTACCGTTGTGGTGTACTCATGATACTCTTCTGCTCATGTTTTGTGTGCATATCCAGGTGATTCTGGGCCGTTAGAAGACCTCAGAGTCCCCCTCTATTCCCTCCCATGTCGTTTACTTCCCGAATTTTTCTTAGACTCTGGTGTATAGAGATACTAGTCTTTCATCTGTAGCTTGTGAGTTATGACTATCGGGTTTTGGGAAACATACTGTGTTGTTTACCCTTAAAATTTGATAACAATTAAACTTATAGTGTGGTTTTAAGGATACGTGATTTCACTTAACACCAACTAATAAATATGAAGATAAATAATATAATTGAACAATAAAGTAAAGCAAACCAGTGTTTGAATAGAACTCAACCCTCGAGTTAGAGTACCCTAGAACTGGCTGATGCAAGAATAATTAAAATATAACAAGTTGATGAACAAAAGTATAAGTAAGAGAGAGAATTATATTGCTTTTGTGTCTGTCAACAATGTGTGTTACAAACGATTAGAACTCCTCTTTATATAGTAAAGAAATTCTACTTAAGGTATAACTCTAAATATAGAAGGAAATCCCATGATTCGCTGATTAATCGTTTCTGATTTGATCCACTCCTAGATTCACTCCATGTTCCTCGACCAGTCACGGATATCTCCCCTTTCTCTTATTGTGCTATCTTCGATCTTACTCGATGTCTGTTTCATTTGGCTCCCATTACTACTAGCCTCGATCTTGGCAGGTACCTTGATTCCGCACTCGGTACCTTACCCTCGTGTTTTAGTTTGTTTCGTTACGAAGCTGTCCTTCGATGAAACCTCTCGGTCTTGGCAAATAGTAAAATCGGGTGGGCCCGATTTTAACCGTATACAGATGTCCCCTCGTTTTTTGGTGTGTAATGACAAGAAAGGAATTGAGCCTTTGATTTTTTACCTCGACCCATCATGACATCATCCCCTTGACGTAAGCAACAGAAGTGACCGAAACGTCTCATTGGTTTAGTTCCCCAAATCATTAATGAGTGTCAGTTGGTGGTCGGACACTAGTGCTTCTGAATTGTCGCAGTAAATCCCATAAATAAGCCCTCTCTTCATTGAATCAAACTTTACTTTCACTTTCTTCTAATATCTAAAGCTTTTACCTCTCCTCAGTTCTTTCCTTCTACAAATCTTCAGGTTTCGCCGTTAATATTTTCTTAAACATCAAGTCCTACTACCTTCCCCTTTCTTCAAACTCATACAAAAATGGCAAAAACATCAAAAAAGGTACCACAAAAATAAGTTGTTTCATCTTCTCAATCGGCCGACAAGAAAACACCGGTGGAACCCCGTCTTGAAGAGTGTATGCCTAGGGGGTGCGTGTTAAACTCCGACTTCAAAACTGATAAGGCCTCGTCGGTTCCTTGTCGGTGCGAGCTAGTGTCAAAGTATATATGCTCGATAAATGAGGGATACCTGGAGAAGGTAAAGAAAGACGCAACTAGAGGGATAAAGAGGTGGTGATCCCGACCCCGGAAGAGGACATAACTACCCATGTGGAAGGGTTTCTAAGTGTTTACACTTACCCTTTCACATTGCGCCCCCTCGACCCCGTAATTGTCGATTTATGCTGTCAATATCAAATAACCCTAGGCCAAATCCAACCTTCATTTTAGCAAATTGTTCTTCTACTCCGCTTCTTCGTGAGCAAAGTCGAAGGGCTCCCTTTCACCCTCGATCACCTCATCAGACTGTACAACCCTCGTCTCTATCGAGGCGGATTAATAAAACTCCAACGTCGGACTACCAAAATGTTGTTCTCGAGCATAGACGAGGACAAGGATCGAGGCTGGATGTGCCGGTTTGTTTGAGTGAGGACTTCCGATATCATTCCGACCGAGAAGAGGCCATTTCCAGAAAAATGGAACATGAAACGTAAGTATTATCTCACTGTTAGCTTCCATGCATTATTTCATTCCTCCGTTTTTTCTCATTAGTGTCTTTTTCCATGATGTAGTTGTTGCTTGGATGCCCCGTGCAATTCCCGACCTTGAGAGCTGGGTTCGGAACCTTGCCTCGACCTCCACATAAGTTAAACGCCGTTGGTGTGATTTGTAAAATGTCTTATGGGAGGCCAAGAATCACGGTAAGCCCCATTTTCATATATTTGATGATTTGATCTAACTATCTTTCTTATACTTATCCAATTTTCTCGTGTGTTGTCCTTGGCAAAGATGTGGTCATGAGGGCCCCGTCTGTCAAGGAGGATACTTTGGCCCCGGTTCCGAAATTGGCTAAGGATAATAAGAGGAAAAGGACCTCGTCCTCCGGGATCCCAAAGCCCAAGTAAACTATATTCGTAAGTCAAAGACAGATACTGATGCCCTTCCTTCCGATGTACTTCAGCGGTTAAGGAAGGAAGAAGAAGAAGATGATGATGGCCCCGTACTGGTGGCCCAAGTGAAGAAAACCATCGAGGCCCCAAAGGCTGCTAAATCGGTGGTGGTTGGTGAGGTCCTTCTTCGAGCTGAGGGGGTCTTGGAGTAGGACTCAGGCAAAGTCCCAGGGTCGTCGAAGATCGAGGATGCTCCCCACAGGAATGAGCAAACGATGGGTGTGTCTGAAGGGACCGGACCTGAAGCCCTCCGAATTGAAGAGAACGCCCCAAGTGACTCACTTGGGGCAATAGTAATTTGACACTCGCCTACCCTCCCTGCATTTTCCGAAGAGGCGATTCGGGAGGCCCAAGCTATGAGGACCCCCAAGATACAAGGAGTTCACGGTAGGAGGTTCCCTTCCGTGTTTCTTTTACCGGGGTCGAGAATGCTGTCAGCTCGGGTGACGCATCGGGTCTCTTTGACGAGGCTCAACGAGCCCTGAATTGGTTAAGTCTTATTTCCCTTCTTCCAATTTATGCCTATCGTTTTCTCTTTTTAATATAGGATTTGGCACTTCATCAGGAGGCATTTTCCAAGTCTCGGGCAGAGCTGAGCCGATGTGAGGTTGACCTACGAGGGATCACGGAGGACAAAAATACCCTCAAACTTCTCAATGGGCAAAAAAGGAAGAGATCAAGGACCTTCGAGGCGAGTTGGCCAATGCTCACAAAGATCAGACCGATCTGATCTAGCAGGTAATGACAATTTTAAAAGCTCATGGAGTCGACTTCACTTGTGTCTCACACTGGCTCCTTATCTATCCATAACATCTCGGGCAGGAACCCTAACCTCCTCTCCTTGATGTTGTACTTGCATAATGTTCTAGGATCGTAGCCTATCTGTAGGCTTTGAATAAGTGCAATCTCATATCTTTCTTATTTTTATTGCATTCTTCCTTTACCATTTTATAGCTACTAGAACCACTTAATTTTGACTTAACGCCACATCACTCCATATTCCTCCTTTGGGGAGTACTAAGAGTTGAAGCCACGAGGATCTACCTACAGATGTGTTAACTCTTCATCATTGCCGTCTTTTCACATCATCGATGAGCCTTACTTGCCTTGCGGCAATCCTTCTGTACGAAAGATAACAAAATTCCTTACTCATGATGGTGACACCTAGTGTAATTGGCACACACAGTTCCTAAAGTTTAACTTTACTCACATTGCTTTCTTTAGAGAAGGGTCTGCCTGAATGACCATTCTCTGAATTTCTCATGAATCTTCTTCTGTTGTCCATTCTATTATTACCAGAGCGAAATCTGAAATTCTCGTGATGCCGACTATTATCAAATCACTCAGTCCCTAATTCATGTTTAGTTTGTCTTGATTACCAATCCATACTGGTTTCTATTACTCTAGGGTCTAACTTTTCATTCTGTTAATCACGTTAGAGTCGCGAACTATTTCTTGAAATGAGGATGTGACTGTATGGCCTATACTATCTTGTTGTCTTAAGGCCCATCACCTTTCGTCTATTTCTTCATTTGACTATAGATTCTGTAACACTCTACTATTGCCATCCATGTATCACATCTCATTCATAATGCTTCATTATCCCTCTTCGTACTTCCTTGCTAATATTTCTATTTATCACTTTATCCTGAAAACGTTAACAAGACATTCTTTTGCTTTTAGCTCCCCTTTGCTCCATCCACTGGCTTTTCGGGTTACCTAGCATTATCTCTACTAGGGACGAGAGTCATACTAAGATAATATTTATCGTTTCCAGGCTTCTAGTACCTATCTTTGTAGCACTCATATTTAGCTGTACTATTTTAGAGTGCACCATCTAGGTGTCTCACAAGAAGATCTATTACCACATTTGCACTATCCTTCAGAAATGTCAACTAACTCTACAAATCCATCCAGTATTTTGGGTTACTCTAACCCCAGCCAGATCCTGATAACCCGTCCTTCTCTTAAACTATATATGTTAGCTCTCATAGGGAGTAACTCAGATCGGTGTCGCCAATTATACATACCTCTGTCACTATTGAAGGTAACTTAAAATGCTTATATCTATCTTCCTGGATGATAAATAAGGATAATCTTTATGAACTGGGTACCTTGTACCTTTCATCACCTTGCTTCTTTTTATTGCTGCAACTCGTGTCTAACTTTCAATTTTTTTATTCCTTTTTATCGTAAAAGTGGATAAGTATTCTTTCCTTAAAGCTCCTTATCAAGAACCTTACACCTTTTAGTACACGCATGATCTGCTAAAGACCTCACATTTACTCATCATAAGCAAGATGCAAAATCGAGTTCCTCTAACTCAACACTTTCACATCTATATCTCTTATCGATCGTCTTTTTGAATGTAGGCATCGTCTTATTACGAATAGAAGTTCGGGATTTGAATTCTTATAAGTGAGCTCTACCACACGATCTAGAGTAAGAAGAAAGAGTGACAATCCTAAATTCCTTGTAGCCTCCTACTTATAAGTATGGTGCACGACACACCCATAAACAAGACTCTACTAGAAACGGTTTGTAGACTCCCTAGGGCAAAACTGCTCTGATACCACTTTTTTCACGACCTAACCACTGGGTCGCGATGGGCACTCGGTACCTTACTCAACCGAGTACCAACATAACGTATATTTTCATGTCATACTATCATAGATAAGTGAGTAAACAGGTTTCCGTGAGATAAGTATAATATAACAGGTGATACCAACTTATACATAAGACATACGAGCCTATATGACCAAAATAACCACTCGTATACTCAACATAGGCCGACAAGTCCATACAATCCTTTACGTACATGACATATGTCTACAAGCCCCTTAGAATACATAATTTTCCTAAAGGTCGGGACAGAGTCTGCCATACCAAACAATACACGTCTGAATCATACTAACCAAACAAGCAACTCCGAAGAAAATGGAGCGCACCAACCTCTTCCGCTGAGCTAATAGCCTACTTGGAGGGCTCTCGACCTGTCTATCAGGACCCGCGGGCATGGAACACAGCGTCCCCAGGCAAAATGGATGTCAGTACGAATAATGTACCGAGTATGTAAGGCACATAAATAAGTAAATAACAGACATGGGAGAATTATAGAGTAAATGACTCAACCTGTAAGTTTGGATCACTCCGTAAATCATGAAATAATAATAGTGTCATGTCGTGGATAGGTACATGTTTCATAACCTCATCAGGCTTCTGACGAAATCCCATCATATCATCTCGGCCACTATGGGCAAAATCATCAACGTATACCAGCTAATTAGGTGGTGGTGCGTATATAACGCCGTAATTGTTTTCCATATCCCATATAACTATAAAATACATATATACGTGTATATAATGCCATCTGGTCATGGGTCAATGTACATGTATAAATGCATGAAATGCATAAGAAATACGTTAATAAGATTTTCTCGGAATGCCATAAAACTCCCTATGCCTTTCGGAAAAACTTTATTAAATACGTATTTTTCTGAGACCCGTGAACAGAAGATATAATAGTAATTCACATGGGGAAACAAGAATATAGACACCCCTAGTATTTCTATGAATAGAGTCATTTATGAAAATTGTGCATTTACTCGTTTCGTTTGTGACATATAGATCATGCCAAAAGAAATAAGGAATAGCCTTAACATACCCGAAGTAAGGAAAAATCCGTATGATATTCTTTAGAAAGAATGCACCGTACTTCCTTACAATTTCACAATCTCACGTGGCTAAGATACAATCTCTTATGAATTATTGCAGTAACTTTCGTTGCCATTCAAATCATGTGATATCTTAATTTGTATTTGAGAAGTCTTGTTGGATACTTTGCTGAATTTTGTCTATTCCTTTGTAGAGATGAAAAGTGAATTATGAGAGGCCTTTATGTCTTTGGTTGTGGGTTCCACTTGTGTGGGATGACTTGTCCACCAAAATCCCTTAAATGTTCCACCTAATTACATGAATTCAAGAGTCATGGTGTTGATATTGGGGGCTTCCACGCTAAGCCCCCCTTATGTTTATCCAAATTATTTTATTTCTTAATTAGCTTTATTACTGAATTAATCTCCCACTAATTCAACAATTAACCATTTAGCCATATAATTAAGAATTATCTTAAATTACTTAAAATACTATTTACTTTTAACACACCTTATTCACCTTATTATCATGGTCATGTTGTACCTTGTATGGTACTAGTTTATAAATATCGGGTATTTTAGCTCGGCCTTATTTTATCCCAGCATGACCAACCTCGGCGAAATTTATTTTCTTTGATTTACTTACCCTCTCACCTTCACGAATTTACTCATCACTTATTTGAAATAGCCTAATACTTATAATCCCAAAATAATCTCATTCCCGAACCTACGTCGATTAACTTATGACAAAACTTTGACGTACGAAAACATGGGGTGTAACAATCTCGGAACCGACCAAACTCACAATTTCCAAATGACCATTCGATAGAGTCAAACAAAATTAACATTATCCAATTTCGACCTCAAACCGATCTTCAAACCCTCAATTTATATTCTAGAAACGTTTTTACAAAAATCTACAATTTTCCACTTCAAATCACAAATTAAATAATAAAAACCATAGATGAAATCATGAGTAATGGACAAATCCGAGTAAAAAATACTTACCCCGATCCATATCATGAATATTCCCTCCAAAATCTCCCAAAATTGAGCTCTACAACTCAAAATATGTTGAAACGAACCAACCCTGAAAATAGAGTACTATATAGTTTGTCAAGGTATTACCCTTTGCGATCGCAGAAAATCCTTCGTGATCGCGAACAAAACATTTCACTAGCTCCCCAAACCTTCTACGCGAATACTAGGCTGCAAACGTGAACACAATGACAAAAAGTCCCCAAACTTCGCGATTGCGGACCACTCCTCGCGACGACGATGAACAACGCGTGCCACCATACAACCTCACCTTCTTTCTACACGAACACGGCCACACACACGCATTTGCGTTTAAAAAACACCCAAAGGCTTTGCGAACTTATCCTTCTCTTCGCGAACACAAAGAGAAAAAACTCACCTACCCACAAAGACTCTAGCGATCGCGGCTCATTCTTCGCGATCGCAAAGAAGGAAACAAGAAACATTGAATTAGCTGTCATGCCCCGAACATGGGGGAGAGACCGACACCCGGTACCTTACTTAATTGAGTACCAACATAATTGTACACGGCTAAAATCGGAGAGACCTATTTTATGTTTATTATGACATTCATAGCATGTTCGCGTAAGCCTTGAGGCACAACTCGAGGATCGAGACTGAACATTCCCTGCGATCGACCTCAAGGAAATGCGGGTCTATGACTATCGTAAGCAAGAGACATGAGGGCTAAGGCGACCAAGTCTGCAACAAAGTACAAGTCCGTACTATGACATAAAACAGTTGTACCAGCTGTTAATATTTGTAATAAATGCTTATGTACTATGTTGTGATTTCCCCTCCTATATAAAGGGGACCCTTAGCATTTTTTGCACACACAATATTCAATACAAGAACAAGAACATTCTCTGCTCTCTAGCTCAAATATCCTCTATTGTCTCTTTACTGATTTATCGCTTGCATTTACTATATTTCATTAAGTGTTTTTCATTTATTGTCCATCATTCATCATAAATAGCCTCCTCCGAGGCCCATAAAACTATTACAACTTCATCAATCGTTAATCTCTAACCCCGAGCCTCGACCTTGAGGACCTATCTTGGCTAGCTCAGAACTCCCGACTCGAGGCAGTCTTGCTTGCATATCTGGAACTGGCATCACTCTTATTTCGTTTATTTTATTCACATTTAGCATCTATTACTTAACAACTAGCATTAAAATAAATCTCATATTTTTAGAACCACACAATCAAATTTAATTGTAATTACCATTTTCAAGGTAAATAGTTTGGCGCCCACCGTGGTAAGTTATTCTTCACATTTTTTCTTGTCCAAGAATCTTTGATCTCAGGTCAAAATGTCTAACTCAGTGAGTGCACCCGAAGGCAGCGGCTCTGAGGACTATGGGGAGAATGGTGCAACTGTTTTAGGAGCTGATGTACCGTTACAAAACCCCGGTAGCACACTAGAGCTAACACTCGTGGATATAGACTCGCGATGCGCCCAACATAACGAAATCATCTCCCACACTGGAAGGAGCGCGTGCCGAGAAGGCCAGCATGAAGCGCAGGGAACCATTGTTCGAAGAGAAAGGGTAGTCAACCTCCACACAATTTTTGAAATGCTCCAGGCACAACATGTGGCAATTACTCAGTTGCAAAGACACTGAGCACAGTGGCCCCAGGGACGGCCCCTCGAACTCGGTAGATACCGGAAAAGTCGGACAATAACGGGTCAACAGCCGATCCCCCTATTTTGAAAATACTCGAGGTCCTTACGAGGAGGCTGGAATCAAGGTTTCCAGAGAGAACCTAAGGCCATGTAAGGAAATATATCGACCTAACTCCGAGAATCGAAGAAACACCATAAGAAGAGCTACGCCCCGAATCGATCGAAGGACGGACCAAGGTTGGAATCCTTAAGGACCAACAAACAAATCTAGGTTCCGCAGGTGCGCAGAACCGGCGAAGATATCCTTATATCCTGAATGCAACATCAGCATTAGCGCTTCGGATCTCGTATCTGCCATGGATGAAATCAAAGACACCAGGTGGCCTAAGCTCATACTATCGGACCCTACGCGAAGGAACCCCAACCTGGTATGCAAGTTTCAAAGTATGCACGGTCATATTACCGAAGATTGCAGGCAACTCCGAGAGGAAGTAGCCCGGCTAGTTAGCAAAGGATACATCCAAGAATAAATCGGTGACCGAGCTGTAAAACACCTTCAGGGAAGAAAGACAGATCGAAGGAGCGGAGTAGAAAAACCATAGCACGTCGTCCATATGATCATCGGAGGTACCGATATTCCTCAAGGGCCCGCGGTCAAGCGGACAAAAATATTCGCCGCAACAACAGGACAATTTCGGGGTCGCATATATGAAGTCACCCTTGCATTCAGCGAGGAGAATTTCAAGACTTTGTCTTGACCACATGACGATGCGCTGGTAATTTCTTTCCTCTTGAATAACATTCAAATTAAACGTGTACTCGTGGATCCAGGTAGTTCGACCAACATGGTCAGGTCAGAGGTGGTGGAGAAGCTCGGACTGCTCGATCAAATTTTACTTACTACACGAGTCCTCAACGGGTTCAATATGGCTAGCGAAGCAACGAAGGGGGAGATCATCCTCCCGGTCAACATGTCTGGTACAGTTCAAAACACCAAATTCCATGTCATTGAAGGTGACATGAGGTACAATGCATTGCTTGGGAGGCCATGGATAAACAACATGAGGGCAATACTGTCGACCCTCCATCAAATGATGAAATTTCCACGAAGGATGGTATAAAGACAATATATGGGGAGCAGAATGCAGCAAGGGAGATGTTCGCAGTTCACGGCGAGGCACCAACAATCACGTCCTTCACCTCGGAGGATCCTGAGGTCAGGAAAATCCCCGAGGACAATGAGGAAGACTTCCTAGACCCTCGAACCTTCATTTCCCCCGAGGAATCGGATGCAACTAAATCGACGGTTGAAGATCTAGAGCAAGTTGTTCTTGTCAAACATCACCCAGATCAAAAGGTATACCTGGGAACTGGACTAACCCCCGAACTCAAGAGTAAATTCATTCAATTTATTATCATTAATATCGACTGCTTTGCTTGGTCCCATTTAGACGTGACAGGGATCCCGCCGGAAATAACCACCCATCGACTGAGCGTCGATCCCAGGTTCAAACCGGTGAAGCAAAAAAGGAGACCTCAGTCCGAGGTAAAACATGCATTCATCAAAGACGAGGTAACAAAGCTCCTCAAAATAGGGTCTATTAGGTAGGTAAAATACCCCGATTGGTTGGCCAATGTGGTGGTGGTCCCCAAAAAGAGGAATAAGTTAAGAATGTGCGTAGATTATAAAGATTTAAATAGGGCGTGCACCAAGGATTCATTCTCATTGCCCAACATTGATCGCCTGATTGATGCCACAGCCGACCACGAGATCCTCAACTTTGTCCACGCCTACTCGGGGTATAATCAAATTCAGATGAACCCCGAGGATAGGGAAAAGACTTTGTTCATCACGAAGTATGGTACATACTGCTACAACGTGATGCCATTCGGGCTAAAAAACGCAGGAGCCACGTACCAGCGACTAGTTAATAAAATGTTTGAGCATCAAATAGGAAAATCCATGAAAGTATACATTTATGATATGCTAGTTAAGTCCCTGCGTGCAGGGGATCATTTGATTTATTTGCAGGAAACATTCAACATTCTCAGGAGCTACAACATGAATTTCAACCCCAAGAAATTTGCATTCGGGGTTGGTTCGTGCAAATGTTTAGGCTTCATGGTGTCAAATAGGGGAATCGAGATCAACCCCGACAAAATCAAATCCTTCGAGGAGATCACGGTGGTAAATAACGTGAAGGCCGTACAACGGCTGACCAGGCGGATAGCAGCTTTGGGCTGATTCATATCGAGGTCGTCGGATAAAAGTCACCATTGTTTCTCCTTGCTCAAAAAGAAAAATAGCTTCGATTGAACCCCGGACTTCCAACATGCCATAGAGGAGTTGAAGCTATATTTATCAAGCCCGCATTTACTCCACACCCTGAATGAGGACGAAACATTGTATATGTGCCTGGCTGTATCCGAGGTAGCGGTAAGTGGTGTGCTGGTTTGAGAAGAACAAGGTACACAATTCCCCGTCTACTATGTAAGTCGGACCTGGGGCAACATCAAAACTAGGTACCCTCTTCTAGAAAAATTAGCGCTTGCATCAATTTGTGCATCTCGAAAATTGAAACCTTATTTTGAATGCCATCGCATTTGTGTTTTAACGACATAACCCCCCCGGAGCATCTTGAATAACCCCGAGTTATCTGGCCGATTGGCCAAATGGGCCATTGAACTCGGAGGATATGACATCGGGTATCAGCCCCGAACGGCTATCAAATCCCAAATTTTTGCAGATTTTGTGGCTGACTTTGCGCCCACCCTAGTACTCGAAGTAGAGAAAGAACTTCTGGGAAAAACGGGCACATCCTCGGGAGTATGGACCATGTTCACCGACGGTGCCTCGAATGTGAAAGGGTCCGGGCTCGGCATAGTTCTAAAGCCACCTACGGGCAGAATGATTAGAAAATTTATAAAAATCGCAAAATTGACTAACTACGAAGCCGGGTATGAGGCTATGATTGCAGGTCTGGAATTTGCCAAAGGCCAAGAAGCCGAAATCATTGAAGCAAAATGTGATTCCCTCCTGGTAGTGAACCAGGTAAATGGAAGCTTTGAAGTTTGAGAAGATAGGATGCAAAGGTACTTAGAAAAAACTCAAGTCACGTTGCATCGTTTCAAGGAGTGGACCCTGAACCACATAACTCGAGATCAAAACAGCGAGGTTGATGCCCTCACAAATCTGGGGTCATCTATCGAAGAAGACGACATACTCCCCGGAGCAGTCGTTCAGCTATCCAGATCAGTGATCGAGGAGGGATATGCCAAAATTAACTCCACCAACCTGGCATGGGATTGGAGAAATAAGTACATCGATTACTTGGCAAGTGGGAAGCTACCCGTAGACCCAAAAGAGTCAAGAAGCATGCGAACCAAAGCAGCTCGATTCTCGCTCGACGAAAGCAAAAATTTATACAGAAGGACCTTCGATGGGCCCCTAGCGGTGTGCCTGGGACCGGGGGATACAAATTATGTGCTCCGATAAATCCACGAGGGTATTTGGAGAAATAACTCTGACGCCGATTCTCTAGTCTGAAAGGTGATCAGAGCAGGTTATTATTAGGAAATCATGGAAAAGGACGCTACCCTCGGCACAAGCAAAAGAGCTTCGATCATTTTAATGTCAGCTCAAAACAACGAAAAGGCTCGAGACAATTCATCCATAGGGAAAAACCTTCCAAGGTGCTTATTTATCGTCACATAATGACTCGTAATTGCAGTTCTTTTAGGATCGTTGAAGAGTCGGACGAACACAAATACTTCAAATAAATCTTTAGCGAGGGAAAATATAGCCATACTAAAGGTCGTATCGACCCAAAGCGTAAGATCCTTGGCGCCTGCTCAAAAAAGCCTCAGGTTTTTTTCTAAGAAACCTAAGGGTCGAAGAGCTCGAGTCGTAACCCGACTCAAGGATTGAGATTGAAACGATTAACTAAAATTCCTAAAGGAAAACGTATAAGAGCCTCCGGGCGAACATCAAATAATCCTACGGGCCGATTAAAGGTCGCATCGACCCCATGCTTAGAAGCCCGGCTGCCTGCTTAAAAAGCCTCAAAGCTAATTCAAGAACCTTAGGGTCGATGAGCTCGAGTCGGGTTCCGATTCGAGGACTGAGCCTGAAATGGTTGACTAAAAATGCCTAAGGGCCGAAGCGTAAAAGCCCAAGAGCCGGCATAAAAGAATCTCAAGATTAACATCAATACCTAAAGGTCTATTAACTCAAGCCAATACGTAACTCATGAGCTAAAATATTCAAATTTTTGGCCATTGCGAAATTGCTCATCAAAACAGAAACAGAAGGGCTTGCCCTGCAGACCGGATTCCGGACCAACAACAAACGATCTAGGCAATTTGTTACAAAAGGTAAAGGCAAAACATAAAATGATGAAAGGCTACTCATATATACATATTGAAAGATCAAAAGAGCGTATTCACAGGACTTGTGTCCAAAGCTCTTACAAAGGGGAAAAATATATATACCCCTAGTCTATCGACGGGGCTGTGCCTTCAGTGGCACCCTCGGGGACTATTCACAAAAGCCCTAGGGCTATCTTCATTTCTAGTTTGAGAGAACGCTCACTCGACTATTAAAGCCTAAAGGCTACCCAAGTTCGAGCAAGCCCTCACTCAGGTACTATTCACAAAAGTCCCAGTGCTATCTTCATTTCGAGTTCGAGTGAACGCTCACTCGACTATTAAGCTTAAGGGATACCCAAGTTTGAGCAAGCCCTCATTCGGGGACTATTCGCAAAAGCCCCAAGGCTATCTTCATTTTGAGTTTGAACGAACGCTCACTTGACTATTAAGCCTAAGGGCTACCCAAGTTCGAGCAATCCCTCACTCAGGGACTATTTGCAAAAGCCCCAGGGCTATATTCATGCCGAGTTCGAGCGAACGCTCACTCGACTATTAAAGCATAAGGGCTACCCAAGTTCGAGCAAGCCCTCATCAGGGACGTGTTTACAAAGCCCCAGGCTATCTTTATTTCGGGTTCGAGCGAACGCTCGCTCGCCCATTAAGTCCAAAGGCTACATGAGTTCAGGAAAATTCTCATTCGAGGGCTGTCAACATGCTACCTTTTCTTCTGTATACGATCGAAATCGGGTGCAATCGATTTCGAGGTTTCTTATGGCATCGAGATTAAATCAGAGGAACGAATTCGAGAGGAGTTTATCGAATGACAATACCGAGGTATCAACAAGCCTCAAAATAAGGAAAGGGTTGAGGCCCGTCGTGGGAAAGCGTGGGATTCTCAAGGACACATGACTAGGGCTGACAAGCGCCTGCAAAGTAGTACGAGTCTACACTTTGTCAATAAATGGATGTACCAGCTGTCCCTTCTTGTAATAAATGCTAATGTACTATGTTGGAGTTTCCTCACTTATATAAAGGGGACCCTTATCACTTCTTGTGGGACATGATATTCAATACAATGAACAAGAGCATTGTTTGCCTTCTACTTAACATTCCCTATTGTCCTTTTGTTAGCTCATTTACTTACATTTATTGCATTTCATCAATTGTTATTCATTCATAGATTATTATTGATCATAACTAGAATACCTCGAAGCCCACAAAGCTATTTTAGCTTCATCAGTTTTCCACCGTTAACCTCGAGCCTCGATCTCGAGGACCCGCTAAGGCCAACATCGAACCTCCGATTGGAGGCAACCTGGTTTGCTTATTTTTTATTTCATATTGTTCTTACTCCATTAGTTGCAATCACGCTTAACATCAACTGCTTATCAACTAGCATTAAAATAAATTACATATTCTTAGAACCACAAATCAAATTTAGTTGTAATTACCATTTTCACGGTAAATGTTTGGCGCCCACCGTGGGGCTAAACATAAGAGTGATTGTTTTAGTGTTGGTTCATTGAAAAACACAAGTTACTTTTCACACTTTTTCTTGCCCAAGAATCTTTGATTTCAGGTCAAAATGTCAGATTCAGCGAATGCATACGAAGGTAGAAGCTTTGAGGACTTCAGAGAGAATGATATAACCATCCCAAATGATGGTATACCGTTGCAAGACCACGGTAGCTCACTGGAGCTAACCCCTGTGGATGCGGACTCGAACATGCGCCCAACACGACTATACCAGTTCCCATACCAGCAGGAATGCGCACCGAGAGGATCGGCGTGACAGCAAGGAGAACTATCACGCAAAGGGAAGGAAGAGCCAGCCTCCGTATGATCTTTGAAATGTTACAGGCACAGCAAATGACTATTACTCAGCAGCAAAACCATCAAAAGATATCGAGCGCGGTGGCATAAGGAACGACCTCTTGAATACGGCGATTGCCAGAAAGGTCGGATGATAATGGATCGACAACCAATGCCGTTTTTATTAAGACACTCGAGGGCCTCGTAAAGAGGATAAAATCAAGGTTCCCGGAGAGAGAACCGAAGTCATGCAGGGTAAGATATCAACCTTATGTCAAGAATCAGAGAGACACCATGAGAAGTGACACGTCCCAAATCAGTAGAAGGGTGAACCAAGGTCAAACCCCCCATGACTGGTGAACAAAGCTAGAACCAACAGGTACCCAGAACCGGCGGAAGTGCCCTCATTGTCTGAATACAACTTCGGCACTGGCGCTACAGATATTGTAGCGGCTATGGGTGGAATAAGGGACTCCAGATGGCCAAGGCCCATATTATCGTGCCCTTTGCGAAGAAACCCTAATTTGGTGTGCGATTTCCAAGGTACGCACGACCATAGGACCGAAGACTGCAGGCAACTTCAGGAGGAAGCGACCCGACTAATTAACAAAGAATACATCCGGGAATTTGCTGGCAGTCGGGCCATTAAATACACTCAGGGAGGAAAAGCAGCTTGAAGGAGCGAAGCGGGGAAACTACAACACGTTGACCGCCCAATTGTCGACAGGACCGACGTTTCTCAGAGACCCGTGACCAAGCAAATGAAAATATCCACAGCGACGACGGGATTAGTTCGGGACCAAAAGACGTGGAAAGGTAAGAAAACCTCGATATGGGGTATAGCAGGCGTTCATCCGAGAACGAGGTACGCAATTCTCTACCTACTAGAAGCCAGATATCCCCTTCTAGAGAAAGTAACTTCTACGTCAGCAGGTACGTCCTGACATCAAGAACTTCCTTTTTTTATGCAATTATATTCTCACTTTAGCAATATACTTACTTCGATGTTTATCGCATGGGCTCGAGTTATCGGGCCGGCTGGCCAGCTAGGCCATCAAACTTGAAGGACGTATTATCGCGTTGTCGGCATTAGTCGGTTGCTGAAATCCCAAATTTGGGCAGGTTTTGTAGCCGACTTACGCCTTCCCTGAGTGGAGGAAGAACCTCAAGTAAAAATAAGCATATCCTCAGGGATACAGACCACGTTCCCCGAGGGGCCACGAACGAAAAAGGGGTCAGACTTGGCATAATTCTGAGGCCGCCTACGAGCGGCATAATCGGACAACCTGCAAAGACCATAAAACCGACTAACGACGAAGCCGAGTATGAGGTTGTGACTGCAGGTCTAAAATCGGCCGAAGGCCAGGAGTCTAAATCACCTGGGAAAAGTATGGTTCCCTTCTGGTGGCAAGTCGGATAAGAGAGAGCTTCGAAAAAGCGGAGCACAAAGGTGCTCGAACATGATTCAAGTCACGCCACCACGTTACAGGGAGTAAACCCTGATATGGAAAGTGAAGCGGCAAGGTTGGTACCCTCTCGAAGCTCGTCAAAAGCAACGATCTGCTCCTCGGAACAATCATCCAGCTATCCTATATCGACTCCGCTAGCCTGACATAAGATAGAGGGTGGACGGCATCGGGCCTCTACCAGCAACACCAGGTAAAGCTAGACTTACTCTATTTTATGACTAACTATTTCTCAAAGTGGGAAGAAGCGGAGGCATTCAAAAAAGAATGTAGAAAAAGAAGTCATTAACTCGGCGCCACGAAGGACCAGCCCACATAGCAGATCCTGCAACAATGGGAAGTAGCCAATCAGAAATAGGGCCTCCCTAGAATCACAAACTCGGAGAATCCTGCAAACGCCTCACCAACCTCATACTGGCAATATGGCCGAGTCCACGAGCCGTGCCGTAATTTAAAATTTGAAAAAAAGAGTTAGAAAACGCAAAAATAAGACGGAGGGAAATGCCTCCCCAAGTCCTACGGGCATGTCAAACAACTCCAAAGTCGAAACATAGGAAAAATGTCGTCCTTTTCGGTGAATGGGTCCTAGCTCTTAACATCAGCCGAAGTAGTTAAGACAAATGTCTGAATCCGGCAAGCTACGGAGAATTCAAGAAACAAGGCCATGACTGTATCCCTCGAACTAATAGATAAAAAACGAGGAGCCTCGCCAGTCCGAACGGCCACCCAAAGGCAAAGGTCACTCACCGACATTTCGGAGTCGGGGACTTGGTCTTAAGAAAGGCCATCCTTCAACATTGGAAACCCTAATGATACAGGATCGAGCCAGGTACGAGCTGGGAAGGGATATACCGCATCTTCAGGAAAATCGGTAATTAATCATACAGGATCGGCATCACGGAAGGCGAACAGACCCCGAGTAACTTGAACGCATCTATGCTCAAACACTACTACCGCTAAGGTAAAACTATGTTTCCATTTTCATTCATATGTTCCGAACTAACTTCTGCAGATACCCGACAGAAGACATCAAAACATCCGTCAACTCCGAAAGACCCTTGGGATACATAAGCGTATGTTGCACTCTTTTCCTTCGATAAGGTTTTATCCCTAAAAAGGGTTTTACCGGCAAGGTTTTTAACGAGGAAACATATGTGCGCTATCCAAGGAATGCTCAATCAAGTATTCAAGGCTCCTCTCCAATCAACCTCGAATACTCGGGAGCATACCCTCCCCCTATAAGAAACTACTGAAGAAAGTCTCGATAGGAGAATAATGTAACGGGTCAAACGATCAAGAGAACTGTGCATGCATAATGATCGAGCCCTCAATAATGAAAAATGTGTACACATGTACCGAATAATCAAAAGAAGCATCTTATATACAAAGCTTTGCGCTTTCAAAAGAATTTCACGTCACCAGTAACGACTCTAGAGCCAAAACATTCCCGAACATTCGGGGACTGATACCAAAAACACAAGTGAGGCAGTAAAATCCTGAATGGGTAACCTTGAAGCCCAAAAGTGATCCGAGGGCAGTTTCAAGACTGCGAGTCCTCAGGACATAATCAAAACTATAAGCCTTACGGGCGTGACCAAGATTGTAAGACCTTGAGTAAGGCATATCAGCCCCCGACATGAATACCCTCGAGGGCCTGCCTCCGAGATTTCATTCGGGCATGCTTAACAGCTCGGGCCAGTTGTAGGTCACCTTCTTAGCATGAGAATTCGCTGAAACAACGTCCTCTTTATACGAGGAAACAAGTGCCTCAGCTTCAGCTCTGGATGTGGATAACGCGGCGACCGATTTGGCGAGACGATCTTTGTATCTATCACACTCCGCCCTCGCGTCATGAAGTTGATGCTCGACCAAGGTCATCTTCCCCTGGAGAGTGCCTCGCTCGGCAGTCATCTCACTCATGTACCATTTGAGTTTTAGAATCTCGGCACCCTAGGCTCAGATTTCCTCTTTCATGAGAGCATCTTTTCTTTCAAACTGCAAAAAAAAAAAAAAAAAAAAAAAAAAAAAAAAAAAAAAAAAAACCAAGATGGGTCATGACACCATAGTAAGGTAAATGCACAGACAGAAACAAAAAGAAGTTATGTTACCTACTCAACAAGGCAAGCCCTCTCTCTGTATATCGCCTCTAAACAAGCCTGAAGACTGCGAAGTAATCTTCCTGCACTCACCCTCAAAGAAACCCAACTCGGCTTGAAACTTGGAAAAGGTCTGGTCATAAAACACCTTGGACTGAAAGCACGAGTGAAACAAAATAAGAAGGATGAGGATCAAAACACCTAGTAAAACATGTGAAAGGCTACCTATTCGCAGAGCCTATCAAGTTCATTGAAAACGAATAAGGCACCATGTTCGGAATTTTCCTTGGCCGCAAGGCACAGCCTTTCAAACATGCCTCTTCCCTTAGTAGACGCTCTCGTATCAGGAAACTCTTTATTTCGGGCATCCTCTAATTGGTCCGAAGGAAAAGTCAGTTTTGGGGAGGTGTCGCCCACATCAATGACCCCGGATAGAACAATTCGGGCCTTCCCTCGACTTTAAGGAACCTCGGTACAAGGCGCCTCCGGCCCTGCAACTAAGTGCGTATCAGCTCGGGGGGAATCCCGTCTAACATCCGAGCCGAGAACGTTGTCTGGCTTATCTCCAACAAGCTCCTCGCCTCCAGGTTGGGTAGCTGACTCATCAAAATCCCGCCTAGATACCTCGGACTTGATGGCCGTTGGCTCAGCAAGATGCAGGACGACCAGGTTTGCTCTTCCCACGAGCACCACCTCAGGTCCAGCTCGTTCACCGCTGTCAGTTCGGGGGGCCTCATAGACCTAGGGGGTCGAGGCCACCGAGTCAACCAAGGATCCTTTCACTTTGGCCTTCTTTCATTTCGAAGGCTCGGCCGACGATTTCTTTCTTCTCTTCTTTTCTTTGTCAAATTTTGGGGTACCCGTTTCCCCAAGCGGCGCTTCCCTCATCATATAGGTCTCTCCCAGGCTTGTACATATGCAAAGCATAACCACCAGATACGATGATTTGATCAGTGAAACTCCTCCAGAAAGATACAATTACAAAAAAGGAAAGGGCTTACCATGATTATTCGCCTCTCATAGGCCCACTGACCAATCGCGCCACACGCGCTCAACATATGGGCATAACACATCCAGCTGGCAGATCTAGTTCGAAAGACTTTTGACCCAGCCAGGATACACATCAATAGCTACAACAACAACATAATACATTGCATAGGGTAATTAAACCACAGGAAAAGGAACGGCGTCTGGTTAATATATGCACTTACGTTTCATATTCCACTTCTCGGGGAACAATGTCCTTTCCGTCCGAATCAGGTTCGCATTTCTAATTTGCACAAAGCGCCTCATCCATCCTCTGTCTCTAACTTCGTTAGTACACGCAAAAAAGGCCCTCGAGGCCCGACGTTGAAGCTTAATTAGGCCAACGCGAAAAGGTCGGGGGCTATACATTCTGATCAAGTGGTCGAGGGTAAAGGGCATTCCCTCGACCGTGTTCATGAAATGCCTGGTCATATATAAAATGCGCCAGAACAACAGATGTAATGACCAAGGGTCACTTGATATCATTCGCAGAAGTCAAGGATAACAGGATCTATTGCAGGCGATGATGGTCCCGTCGGGCCAAGGGTAAATGGATAAGTATACACACTGAGGAAACCAGCCTCTTACGTGGTAATATCTTTCTCCCGGAAGGGGATCTTCACCAACACCGAATTCCCCCACCGGTAGTCCACTTTCACCTTCCTAGTGTCTGAGATCAAGCTGATATACCGGGACATGGGCTCGCATCGCCCTGGCCTCGAAAAGGGTCTGTCGATCTTAAAATCGGAGGATATCACGCACGCCCCGGGGATGAAATCCTTGATATGAGGGGGTTCTGTCCCCTTCTCCTTTGGCAGTCGTGAAGGGGAGGAAGGCTTGTCAGTTTGAGAAACACTGGAGGAAGTCATTGCCATTTCTTTCCTTTTGGGAATCGCGAAAAAAGGAGGAATATTTGGTCAGAAAGGGAATACCAGAAAGAGGTAGGAAAAAATCTATCAAGAACTTGGAGGCACGATAAGAGAGAAGAAGTAGGGGAAGGCGTATTTATAGAGGGTCACTGTGTACGTTATAGAAAGCCAAAGGGCGATAATTGATGTAATCAATGCAGGAGCTTCTCAGTAGCTATATGGACACGACCATATGGGTTCCCCTCTATCTCGTTAGTCACTTTATATGGAACGGATGACGCAGTAACGGAAATATTAAAGGACAATGCATTAAAGACGTTTCTTGTCTTTTAATTCCAAGCAACACGGGGACTATCTGTATACGGTCGAAATTGAGTGAAATCGATTCCGAGGTTTCCTATGGCATCGGGGATAAATATGAGGAACATCTTCGAGAGGAGTTTCTCGAATGACAATACCAAGGGATCAGCAAGCCTCGAAACAAGGAAATGGTCGAGGCCTGCCGTGAGAAAGTGTGGGATTCTCAAGGACACATGACTAGGGACCCTTATCACTTCTTGTGGGACATGATATTCAATACAAGGAACAAGAGCATTCTCTGCTTTCTACTTAACATTCCCTATTGTCCATTTGTTAGCTCATTTACTTACATTTATTGCATTTCATAAATTGATCTTCATTCATAGCTTATTATTGATCATAAATAAAATACCTCAAAGCCCAAAAAGTTGTTTTAGCTTCATCGGTTGTCCACTGTTAACCCCGAGCCTCGATCTCGAGGACTCGCTTAGGCCAAGATCGAACCTCCGATTGGAGGCAGCCTGTCTTGCTTATTTTTGATTTCATAGTGTTCTTACTCTATTAGCTTCAATCACGCTTAGCATCAACTTCTTATCGACTAGCATTAAAATAAATTACATATTTTCAAAACCACAAATAAAATTTAATTACAGTTACCATTTTTCCAGTAAAAATTTTCAAGAGCCCAGACCCAGCTCTCACTCAACTCGAGCCCAGAAGTCCCGATAATTGAAGTTTACATCAAATAAATCCGAGCTTATCGCGAGGGATAACTGAAGACTTTAAGAAGCGTCACATTAATCAACTAAAAGCCCAAGGGTTTACTATGTCATGAGTCCAATACTGGGACCAATCTTTAGATCCATACACTTGGATTTCAACACAAATCAAAGGCAAAATAAAGAAAATCTTATATTAATAAGATGGTTTAAAACCCCACCAGAGGCCCTTACATAGAAACAAAGAAGCAATAAACAACAGCGAAATGCCTAATCTACTTTCAAGGGTTTATCCTCAAGAGCAACATCTTCGAGAACCTCTTCCTCGGGGACTCTATTTCGATCATTAAAGTGGCTACTTCGAGGACCTCCTCTGAAACAACGATAGATAAAGAAAAGGTTATAGCCTATCAAAGAGCAAGAGCTTTTAACAGGCGAAGAAAATTGTGGCCTGGTGAAAACTTTGGCGAGTGAGGATCTCGCCAGCACTATTATTGTGAAGCCACTTCTTGAGACATTGGAACGATGTGGGATGAAAAAGTTATTAGATAATTCCACCTCACTCCACAAAAAGAAGAAAGAATGAGGCGCCACACCAGGTTGAAGTTTAGAGAGATGAGCGGCAGTGTAAGGACCACATATCTTTCGATACGGAAAACATCTGACACTCTTCTCTCATTGTTTCGAGCCAACAACGACAACAACTACAACAACTCAGTATAACCCCAATCAGTGGGGAATATCTTTGAATAAAAAGGCCAAGGCATAACTGGCAAAGTTGTTACCATATGACCTTATGGCCACAGGATATGAACCATAAAATAGGAATTCGGAGAAGAATGTAGAGAAGGGAAAGGATCAAAGTCTGCTGAAGAAAGAATGAGTAAAGTTTTGGTCCAAACAATCCATCATTTATAGGGTGACGGTAGCGTAACCGATGTCGCAATCAATTCTTTAGGGAAAATGGATCGGCAGAGCAGTCAATGCTTCTGGGGAAAATTAATCGGCGGCATAATTCAATGCTTCTAGGGAGGCGAAACGACGGGATGTCTCAACTGCCTCAAAAGCTTACATCACAAGCATAATGTCATCGCGAGAAGATCGAGGAAATCAAGGTCAAAACTGTTTCTTATCCGTCCACTCTAAGAAACGCGGGGACTATTTGTACACGGCTAAAATTGGAGAGACCTCTTTTATGTTTATTATGACATTTCATAGCCTGTTCGCGTAAGCCTCAAGGAACGGATCGAGGCCCGAGCCTGACCATTCCATACGTTTGACCTCGAGGCAATACAGGTCTATGACTATTGTGAGCAAGTGGCACGAGGGTTAAGGCAACCAAATCTGCAACAAAGTACGAGTCCGTACTATGAAATAAAATAGATGTACCAGTTGTTTATCTTTGTAATAAATTCTTATGTATTATGTTGGGATTTCTCCTCCTATATAAAGGGGACCCTTATCATTTTTGCACACACAATATTCAATACAAGGAACACGAACATTCTTCGCTCTCTAACTCAAACATCCTCTATTGTCTCTTTACTGATTTATCGCTTGCACTTATTGTATTTCATTAATAGCTTTTCATTTATTGTCCATCATTGATCATAAATAGCCTCATCCGAGGTCCATTAAACTGTTACAACTTCTTCAATCATTCATTTCTGACCCCGAGCCTCGACCTTGAGGACTTATCTCAGCTAACTCGGAACACCCGACTCGAGGCAGTCTTGTTTGCATATATTCGAATTCACATCACTCTTATTTCGTTTCTTTTACTCACATTTATCATCTATTGCTTAGAAACTAGCATTAAAATAAATCGAATATTTTTAGAACCACACAATCAAATTTAATTGTAATTACCATTTTCAAGGTACCGAGTATGTAAGGCGCATAAATAAGTACATAATGGTATAAATATAGAGTAAATGACTCAACCTGTAAGTTAGGATAACTTTGTAATTCATGAAATAATTATAGTGTCATGCATATGCGTATGAATGTCATCAGGCCTCTGAGGGCATCCCATCATATTATCTCAGCCACTGTGGGCAAAATCATCAATGTATACCAGCTGATCAGGTGGTAGTGCGTATATAACACCGTAACCTTTTCCCACACACACACACACACACACACACACACACACACACACACACACACACACACACACACACACACACACACACACACACACACACACACACACACACACACACACACACACACACACACACACACACACACACACACACATATATATATATATATATATATATATATATATATATAAAATTCCATTTGGTCATGGGTTAATGTGCATATGTAAATGCATGACATTCATGTGAAAATATGTTAAATAAATCTCTCGGTACGTCATAAGACCATTATTCCTCTGATTAATATCATGAAATAAACTTTACCAACTTGCATATTTTTGAGACCCATGAACATATGATAGAATAATATGACACATGGGGAATCAAAAACATCAGCTTCTCTAGTATTTCTAAGAATAGATTCATTTATGGAAGTTGTGCATTTGCTCGTTTCGTTCGTGTCATATAGAGCATGCCAAAAAAGAAAGGAAGGATAGCCTTAACATACCTTAGTCGATCCTCTTGAAAATCTCTCTAGCACACGTTAATTGGGACAAAACACGTTACGACGAGATCGAAATTTGGAATAATCCGTATGATGTTCTTGAAAAAGGTTACACCATACTCCTTTAGAACAATAAAGTTTCACGTTGCTACTGTGCTAAGAAATCTTGTTGGTTGAATAAATCACGTTGTATCTTTGTAGGAACTTGTAGGAATTGTCAGATTTTGTAATAAATTATATTTCTAATGTGCTAAAGCTCACGTTTTTTATTGTGCAAGAAGCACTAATATTGGTGGTAATGTAGACGGGATTCTTGGGCTTGGATGGAGCTATATTTTAATTTTTCATCAAATTGGTAAATCATTTTCTTATTGTATTGGTATCACTACTGACCAAACATTGATTGTAGGAATTTGATTGCAAGAAGTCTTTTGTAGAAAACTTGAAGAATGGCTTAACGTTTCTGATTGTATTGCTTGTATACAAAATATAGGGAATGAAGTGAATGTGTAACTAACACATTATTCCACCTAATAAGAAATGACTAAGAAATAACTAACACATTTCTTTAGGATGTGGCTTGCTGCCGCGTAATCTCCTTGTTGGGGAATTTAAACTTTATCCAAAAATCAATTATGTAGTATCCCGCTACCTGGTAATTAACCAATTACTCGTATAATTAATAATTATCTTAAATTATTTAAAATACTACTCACTTTTAACACACCTTAGTATCATGGCCTTATGGTACCTTGTATGGTACTAGCCCATAAATTTCGGGTATTTTAGCTCGGGCCGTATTTTATCCCAAAAATTCAAACATTGACGAAATTCATTTTCTTAGATTCGTTTACCCTTTATCCTCCACGGCACTTACTTATCGCTCGTTATAAATAGCATAAATGCGTGTAACCTCATGATAATCTTATTCCCAAGCTTCTATTAATTTATTTATGGTGTACTTTCACGTACGAAAACATGGGGTGTAACATCATTCCCCCCTTTTGGAACATTCATCCTCGAATGTTGATTGATGCACTTATCATTCTCATAACCCATAGATCTTGTGAATACCTTTTTATTCTCCTTTCCGTTTAGACAACTGTATTTTGAATAAATCTAATGGCCAAGGCATTCCCCCCTTTTAAGCCTCTTTCTCACACCAACAACTTCTAGTAGGAATCTTTCTAATCTCATAACTGTTGCTACCTTCTATCATGCAGCCTGTACGACACTAACTTTGTATGTGCGCATATGCGACGCTTCTCTCCTCTTTCCTCCAGCTCTTAGCCAATGTCTAGGCCTTCACCTTCTGAACATCTAAGTAGTTCATACTATACCGTAACTCTTACTTCGATTTATTGTTACTGAATCCTACGACCAAACTCCAGGTTACTCTTGCTGCTTATCCTATATGCATAAATCTAAGTCTTTGAACGTTTCTATATTACTGTTCATCTTAAGAATGATGGTCTAATCTCATCTCATACTTTGTATCTTCTATTCATCCATTGTCGATTCACCTCAATGTTGATCTACAATCTTCCATTGATAACTTGAAACTTCTTACGTAATACATTGCCACTAGGGCTTATGCTGCATCGAGAAATACTTGAAGTGATTTTCCTGATCCACTTAGGGGTGATACTATACTTCAATAATTGTATTTTATAGCATCCCAATGTGATTCACCTTACAATTCTGTACAATCCATGATATCCTCTTCAAATCATTACTCAGTCGAACGCCCAAACGTCATCCTTTATCTATCACAATCACACCCTCATTCCACTACCTGGGCAACATTCCATTTTGTTCTTAGATATTATTAGTCTTAGACTCCTTTGAGTTCATTCAGGCCATACTGAACTTTCTATAATTTAGAGAAACCGTTAGCTCTCTTGTTTTCATGATTTAATCCCGAGGACTAATCCATTCTCGTCACCTTCTCACTCGCCCTTTCTCGTTCTAATCTTGTCATAAAACTTTGGCTTTTTACTATACCTTAGCTTGCGACCTATACATATCTATTTATACTATTCGCAACCTTCCTTTAACTTGCTTTCACCATAGATTTTCTTGTGTTATTCTGGAACATCAAACGAGACATCACATCGTCTCTAACTCTTATTTGTTCTCTTGATTAGATCTCTCGGTACTTAGAAACCATAGGATGGAATCTATGCCACTGTCGACGCTACTATCATTCCTAGATATTGAATCCCGATGTTTCTAGACTTCTCTCCGAAGCATGGACTATTCACGTTCTTCTGCCTTTGAGTATCTTGTACGTTGTTTACCTTTATCTAACTACCTTAAAATCTTGCATTGCATCTTCTATCTCTATCATTATCTCCCTTCCACGTAGGTATAATTCACGTCCATAACTTGAAGCTCTATTATAAGACTTTCACCTTTGGTGCATACACAATGCGGTGGGAGCTTCGTACTGACTTCTTATGAGGCCGATACGTTTCTAACCGACTTTATCGTTGGGCCGTTTATAGAATATGGTTTTTGTACTATCCCTCTGGTACCTCTGATATTAAGAGTAATTATGCGATGTTCTCAATCACGAGGTCTATGATTTTTTGGGTCCAATAATAAGATTCCTGATTTACTTCGTTGATGTAACTCTATAGTTTCCTTCTACGTCTGACCAGCCTTTATGTAGACTTAAGCTATCTCTTGATCTGCGGCTCATGGCATTAGTTATTACTTTAGCCTTTCATGGATGCTCTGGAATATCCATGATACAATCTTCTAACAATTCAATCCTTTGTCTATATCCTGAGCTCAATTCTTTCTTTTAAACTATATTGGAATCTTCTACGACTATATGAATGTCTATATATATAATGCATGGATAATACTGTAAAATATTAAGTGCGTTCATAATGTAACTAACTTTGGATCATTGATCGAATAATTCCTTTCGTTCATTCTCAGCTTTTGTCACGACCCAAATTTTCCTGTCACGACCCAAAACCTATGGGTTGTGATGGCGCCGGACACCACTGTCAGGGAAGCCAACCCCTTAATCAGTTGAAATACCTTCCTGTTTAACAATTTCGAAATCGTTGCCTTTATTGCATTTCATAATAAAATAAATAATTTTTTGTAAATTAAACACGACAAGAAATCTATTTAATTCCATAAAACAAGACTCAACACATCCCCAGAACCCGGTGACACAAGTACATGAGCAGTTTCTAAGAATTTATACAATTATACAACTCTTGTCCGAGAAATAAATGGGACAAAGGCAATAGATATAAAATGTAAGTACACAGAAGGGAGACTCCGGCAGCTGTGGAACGCTTCTGGATGAATGCAGCACGTATAAGTCTTCCAAGTGAATCAATGTACTATAAAGGTACATGTGCAACAAAATGCACAAAAAGTGTAGTATGAGTACACATACATATATGTACCCAGTGAGTATCCCGTCGAATCTCGAAGAAGTAGTGACGAGAGGTCGACTCGATACTCACTAAGGTCCAACAGTAATAAAGTAAGCAGGATGTAAGGAAAATTGTAGGCAAGTAAACAAATAATCAAGTACATCAATATCCGGCATCAAATAACAATCTCAAATCAAACAAGTTTGGTATCCGCCGTGGCGTACGGCCCGCTCCCATATGGTACTCAATCTCGCCATGGCGTATGGACCGATCCCACCCTAGTAGTCTTAATCTCGCCGTGGCATACGACCCGATCCCACCCTGGTAGTCTCAATCTCGCCGTGGCGTATGGCCCGATCCCATAATATAATCAATCATCATTCTGCTGTGGCGTACGATCCGATCCCATAATATAATCAATCATCATTCTGTCGTGGCGTACGGCCTGATCCCATAATATAATCAATCATCATTCTGCCGTGGCGTACGGCCCGATCCCATAATATGATCAATCATCACTCTGTCGTGGCGTACGACCCGATCCCATAATATAATCAATCATCACTCTGCAGTGGCGTACGACCCGATTCCATCCCGTGATTCTCTTATCACTCTTAAGTCAAGCCAAGTATCACAACGTTCAAAGACAACAGTACCAATCACACAAGTATACAAGTCATATCTATGCTACAACAGGGAAAAACAATGAACATGTTGTGTCCTAACTACCCGGACGAAGCAGTAATATCCACTATGTACGGACTCTCGTCACTCGGTGCGTACGTAGCCCCCAAACAAGATCACATAGCAAACAAGGTTACCTAGAGGACAATTTCCCTCTTACGAGGTTAGAAAGGAGACTCACCTCGCTCCGAAGATTCATCACCGACTTCCAAGCCTCTACGACGACTAAAAATGGATGCGCACGCTCCCAAACTATCCAAATAACGATAATTCAATAAAACTATACTCAATAGATCATAACCAATTCAAATTACAAAGTTCCTCAGCCCGGCTCAATGAAATGACCAAAATGCCCTCGGGCCCACATGCCCGGACCTCGAAATTTCTTGAAGAAAATCTCTACCCGAAGCTTTACTAATTAAATTATACAATTTACTTCAAAATTTCATGCTCAAATCGTGGGAAACGATCACATTTTCAAAATTCTAGGTTTCTTAGCAAATTCCCACATTTTTCCTAAATTTTCATATCAAATCTATGTAATAAATCTTGTATTTAACTTGAAAATAAGTAGAAACAAC
>ML242317.1:7759-32210 GCA_005239495.1 Nicotiana undulata
CCCCCCCCCCCCCAGAGTCTGGCCAAACTCCGGCAAGCCGCCGGAATCCGGCCAATTTTGTTCAAATCAACTGGTACCCCTTTTAAACTTTATTCTCTTTATTTTACTTGTTTGAACATTAATTAGGAAATTACTTACTTAGTTTCTTAAATCTAGGGTTTCTAGTTTCTGATTTTGTATACAAATTGATATGTTCCCTTCCTTAATGTTGAATGTTGTTTGAATCTCAGTTTAGGCTTAATTCTTGCATGTATTGATTGATGTTGGGTTTACAATCTAGGTTTTCTTGTTTTCCTTTTTTTTTGTGTGTTGGCTGATTCTGATTCTTGTAGTTGGTGTATTATTTAATTGATGCCAGTTTAAATATGCATGCTTCGGTCTAATTAAGGCAGCAATCTAGGCTAACTCTAGTCTTACTAATTAAACCCCAACTAATTAGTCTAGGATTTCCTGGCTTTTCTGGACTTGATTTGATTCTGGAATATTACTCTTTGTATATTTGTTTCCTGTTTAGTCTGTTTAGTCAATTTAGGTTCATTGTTTATATGTTAGGATTAATCAACCTTAATACTAATCATGCATGTGTCAAGTCTATCTAAAATGGTGATTACCTAAACTAATTAGTCTAAAATTCATATGCAATTACCTTAGTTACTGATTTTAGTTAATTAACCTAATTATGACTCTTAGGTTGAATTTGCAAACTACCTCTAGTCATTCGTTCCTCACAAACAATCTAGGATTAATTTACTCATCATGAACTATTAAGCAAGTTGTATGTGAGCCAATCAAACTCTGATTTTTGGTTAATGGAAATTGATCACACTTGGCTAGTTAAGCTTAAGTTTGAAACTAAGATAAGTCATAGTGTAGGATAATTAACTAAGTCTAATGACCTTATCATTAATTAATCTAAGTCCTAAAATAAATTGAGATTCAATTAACTATTTTAGAATTGTCTAACCTCACTACTAAAGAAGCTTAAACTTCCTACTACTAAGTTAATCACATAATGGGTTTACTTCAATTAATCTAACCTAAATCCTGAAAATAGCTTACTCAGAGTCAATGGTTAGTATAAATTCAGCTCCATTAAGGGTTAGCTATTAGCCTAATCAATCAATTAGGATGAAAATAGTTAACGCTTGATAAATAACCTAACCCTTAACCTTAAATACTAAAAGAGTAATTCTAAGGGGTAGTTTAGGAACCTCAATTGAAGATTCTTGGGTGTAACAACCCAAGAAACTTCTAGAATTAGGATAAAAATCAAAAACCAAATCAGAAAGCATAAAATCATATTTTTTATAGGTAAAGCAGTAATTTTTAAAGGGGAATAAGGGCTAGAAATAAAGGAACATTCTAGAAGGGGGTACAGTTGTCCTATAGGATAAGGATAGACAGTTGTACCTGTACTATTTCAGGTTAATAGATAAGGTATATTCCCTAAAAAGATGCTGCCCTAGACTCCCTATAAATAGAATAGATTATTCTCTTAAAAAAGGGGACTGAGAATACACACTCTACACTCTTTACACACCTGAAAATACTCTTTAAAGATCTGAATACACCCCTTGAGAGACAGATTTTGAAAGAGAATTTTGCAGAAATTTCACACACACCCATACTGAAATACTGTTATGAAAAATTCACTATTACTCTGGAAAAACACAAAAATACTGAAAATATGGATATGGGTACATAATCACTCCAACATTAGTTCTTTCCTCAAGCTGTAGTTTTCTTCTGAAAAATTGGTCTTCCAGCTATGGTTTTCTGTTTCAAAAATTAGCTTATGCTGTGGCTTTTTCAGGGGTAAAAACTGTTCCGTTGTGGTTTGGTTCTCCTAGATTTATTGCTGGTTGTTGCTGTGGTCTTTTGTTGATTTTATTAGTCTTAAAAATCTTGGTTTTATGACCTTTATTTGGTCACTTCCTTGCTGTATTTTTCAATTTCAAGGTATGTAACAATTTTACCTTAAATAGAAATTGATTTTGAGTTCAAAATCTGTGTTTGTGTTGATGTTGAAATCTATTTGGTACTGTTTGATTCTTTGTGTTGATTTTAAGCTTATGAACATGCAAATCTTGTGTTAGTTAGCATCACCAAACCATAGGTTAGCTATTTGCCTTGAATTCTCTTTGGGGTTATATCATGAAATCTGTATCATTTGTATATATGATTTAAAAAAATTTCTATATGTTGGTTCACTAAAGTTATTAAGGTTATAAGAATTTTATGTCTAACAAAGCATTGATGGAGTTGAATCTTACCCTCTAATGATCAGATTCACGCCATAATAATGCATAAAGTGTTATTTCGTATGTTTGAAAACCACAAGCAGAGGCGCAGGTGTAAAGACCCGGTCCGTCGTTACGTAAAATCTGCATTATAATTGTTGTTATTGTCTTTTTATAGATTGGTTATACTGTATTTGATGTGTTAGAGTTGATAGGCTTGAAATCAAAATGGTTGTAGTGAGAGTTTAGCCTCTTAGTCTTTAAAAATAGCCTTGAAGTTAGAAAAGTCAACTGAGAGTCGACTTATTGGTAAACGACCTCAGAATGCGTATTTTATGGCTCTAATAGCTTTGTTAGGTGATTTGGGACTTAGGAGTGTGTTCAGAATAATTTTGTGATATCCGGTGTAGAAGTAGGCTTGAATTGGCGAAAGTTAGTTTTTGGCGATTTTCGGTCGGCAGTGGAAAATAGGCTATCGGGGTCGGAATGGAATTCCGACAGTTGGAGCAGGTTCGTAAATAAAAGTCTGAACTTGGTAGATTTGGATCCTTCGAAAGTTGATTCGAGAGGCAAGAGCATTGCGGAATAGTTTCCGGGCTAGTTTTGAGGTAAGTAATGTCTTTAAATCCTATCCTGAGGGTATGAAACCCCAGACTATGCACCCTTTCACGGGTTTTGAAATGCAAAGTTTGAAACTTTGGAAACATCTTTCCTTATTTAGGCGACTATTGAGTTGCGAAACCGATTTTTAAGTTTATGCTTAATTAGTATTATTATATTATGATATGATTTGGGTTGTAAGCCGTGTTTGGGGCCTAGTGCCGATCTGTTTTCCCTTTGAGGGTTGTGTTTACTATATTTTCCTCACTGATATGCTATGATTTTACACTCAGTATTTTCCTGATAAATTGTTTTGACACTCAGAATATTTTGATACTATTTATTGAAAAATAAAACACTGTTTTGGGTCGAGAACTCGGTATGTTTATGGCCTAAGGGAAAATTGAGAGTGTCTGACTGAGTGGTGAGGAGGCTTTCTGGCCTCAGGAGTGTGGTGAGGAGGCTTTCAGGCCTCAGGGGTCTGGTGAGGAGGCTTTCAGGCCTCAGAAGTGTGGTGAGGAGGTTTTCAGGCCTCATGAGTGTGGTGAGGAGGCTTTTAGGCCTCAGGAGAGTGGTGAGGAGGCTTTTAGGCCTCAGGAGAGTGGTGAGGAGGCTTTCAGGCCTTATATTATTATTGTGCTTGGGCTGTAGGATCCCCTCCGGAGTCTGTACACACCCCCAGTGAGCGCCGATACCGATTGAGTGATGATGATTGCCCGCGGGGCTGATACTGAGTGATGATTGATACTGAGTGATGATCGATATTGAGTGATTAACGGAATGGCTGAGGAAATGCCGGTCCGTTGTTACGTAAAACCAGCATTATAATTGTTGTTATTGACTTGTTATAGATTGGTTATATTGTATTTGATGTGTTAGAGTTGATAGGCTTAAAATCAAAATGGTTGTAGTGAGAGTTTAGCCTCTTAGTCTTTAAAAATAGCCTTGAAGTTGGAAAAGTCAACTGAGAGTCGACTTATTGGTAAATGACCGCAAAATGCGAATTTTATGGCTCGAATAGCTTCGTTAGGTTATTTGGGACTTAGGAGTTTGTTCAGAATAATTTTGTGATATCTGGTGTAGAAGTAGGCTTGAATTGGCGAAAGTTAGTTTTTGGCGATTTTCGGTCGGCAGTGGAAAATAGGCTATCGAGGTCGAAATAGAATTCCGACAGTTGGAGAAGGTTCGTAATGTCATTTTGGATATGTCTGCAAAATTTCAGTTCAATCGGAGTTGTTTTGGATAGTTTCGGCATCGTTGGTGGATTTTAGAAATTTAAAAGTTCTTAGGCTTGAATCCGATGCGATTTTGGTATTTTTGATGTTAATGTTAGTGTTTTGAGAGTGCAACTAAGCTTGAATGATCATATGTGGTGTGTTGGTATAGTTGGTTTGGGTCCCGAGGGGCTTAGGATTGATTTCGGATGGTTAACGGGAAGTTTGGAGTCGAATTTGCAGCAATATAGCTGCTGGTGTTGGTGTAACCGCACCTGCGGAAGTTTGACCGCAGGTGCGGGCCCGCAGGAGCGGGCAGTGGATCGCAGGTGCGGTCTCGCAGGTGCGGGTAAGTGATTCTCAGGTGCGAAGAACCTAGGCAAAATATATAAATTAAACCTTCTGCGACATCAACGTATTTTTACACCATTGTTGTACGGAAGAGAGCTTTTTGGGCGAGTTTAGAAGGTGAAAATCAATGTTCTTCATAGAGGTAAGTAATTTGACTGTTAAAACTCATATATGGGTGATTATAGACCATAATCTCAGCAATTAATTCATGAAAATCAGTAGAAAAAGGGGATTTAGGGCTTGAGATTATGAGACCTTTAAGGGTCTTTTTCGAAGGGTCAAACGGACTCCAAATTTGATGTTCTTTATATGTACGGACTCGTGAGATGATGAAGAACAACTTTGTATAAAAATTTCTGAGTTTTGGGATGCGGGCCCAGGGGTCGGGTTTTGACCAATTTCGGATTTTTTAGCTAAATTTCATATCTTTCAATTGGAATTCATTCCTTAAGCATAAATTTATGATAAAAATCTGAACTTGATAGATTTGGAGCCTTCGGAAGTTGATTCGAGAGGCAAGCGTGTTGCGGAATAGTTTCGGGCTAGTTTTGAGGTAAGTAATGTCTTTAAATCCTGTCCTGAGGGTATGAAACCCCGGACTATGCACCCTTTCACGGGTTTTGAAATGAAAAGGTGGAAACTTTGGAAACATCTTTCCTATTTAGGCGACTATTGAGTTGCGAAACCGATTTTTAAGCCTTTGCTTAATTAGTATTTATATATTATGATATGTTTTGGGCTGTAAGCCGTGTTTAGGGCCTAGTGCCGATATTTTTTCCCTTTGAGGGTTGTGTTTACTATATTTTCCTCACTGATATGCTATGATTTTACACTCAGTCTTTTCTTGATAAATTACTTTGACACTCAGAGTATTTTGATACTATTTATTGAAAAATGAAATACTATTTTGGGTCGAGAAACCGGTATGTTTATGGCCTAAGGACAAATTGAGAGTGTCCGACTGAGTGGTGAGGAGGCTTTCAGGCCTCAAGAGTGTGGTGAGGAGGCTTTCAGGCCTCAGGAGTGTGGTGAGGAGGCTTTCAGGCCTCAGAAGTGTGGTGAGGAGGCTTTCAGGCCTCAAGAGAGTGGTGAGGAGGCTTTCATGCCTTATTTTATTATTGCGCTCGAGCTGTAGGAGCCCCTCCGGAGTCTGTACACACCCTAGTGAGCGCCGGTACCGTTTGAGTGATTATGATTGCCCGCGGGGCTAATATTGAGTGATGATTGATATTGAGTGATGATCGATATTGAGTGATTGAGGGAATGCCTGAGGGCAACTGTTATGATTTTGGCCCGAGGGGCTAATTTGTTTTCAAAAGGTTTTCTGGAAACTGATTTCGAACTTATTATTTGATGAATACTACATGGTGACTTGTTGTTTTACTTGTTTAGTGGAATTGTGTATCTGTATTGTATGTTTTATAATTCTCAGACTGTGATTTATTTTCATTACTACTGAGTTGGCGTACTCATAAAGACTCCCTGTGCCTCTGTGCACANGCTTCTCCACTTCCCTTCCTTATTATGCTTTCAGCACTTGATTTAGAGAAATATATTATGGTTTTAGTAGAGTTAGATTTACCTATTCTTAGATGCTCATGACTATTGACTCCAGTTCTTGGGAAGTTTGTTAGACTATTATTGAGACGCTAAGACGTAATTATATTACTCTATGTCATGGTTGCATGCTTATTATTAAATTGTGAATTGTTATAACTGAACAAAAGCGTAGTAATATGATGGTTGGCTAGCCTAGTTCCACGATAGGCGCCATCACGGCCTGTTAGGATTTGGGGTCGTGACAGCAGGTGTTCTAGTCAAAAGTAAAAGGATTCAAGTCGAAGCAACAATAGTTTAGAGGCGTATTTTCCTTTCTTTTTGTTGTTTTCATACCCTTTTGAAATTTGTATTTTTCAGTTGAACACTGATGTAAAAAGAATGTATTCATTTATTTTCAAAATTGTTGTAAACAAAGACCGGACTGTAATATACTATATCTTTCGTTAAACTGTATATAGAAAACGGGCCAGACTGCTAAAATGGCCTATCAAGGCCTGAACCCCAGGCTATTGGGCCTAAAGGGTACAAAAGCCCAAAATTTCAGTTTTATGTTTTGATACCAGCTGATTTAGTTCGAAACTGGGTTAGCATAATTTTATTAAAATATGTATTCAGTTGTGTTTTTTATTCTTCTTATCGATCTAGAATTTATGTTTGGTTTAAGTAAAATTTTACATATGTAACCACATGTCTAAATTGATTCTGTTTAAAGGAATGGTTAATAAAATGACCAGATCGTCTTTATAGGAATATGCTTTAATAAAATAAACAGTCAGTCCTTACCAATTGCTCAACATGCTCCTCACTAGCTTTTGTTCACATCAATGGCCATTACAAACGAAAAACAAAACTGGAAATTGTTTGTTTGTTTAAGTGCATTCATCTTTTATCGCAAAGCATGAAATGACAATGAATGGCCCTGAAAAAATAAGATTATACTATTTTGAGTGTCTTAACTAGTATCATTTAAGTCTCTTGCTTTCTTATGCTTGAATTTTTTAATGTCATTTGATAAATACAAATATCGTATGCACAACAGCCCTTTCATAACTATATTCAGAGATTGAACAAAAATAGGTTGGCCTAAAGTGCTAATTGCAAATCGGGTCAGATGTGGCCATGGCCCAAAGACCTATCTTTAGACTAGATAACTTAGCTTTAGAAAAATACATACCCTATAATCCAAAAATACCTCTTTTAGACTAATACTACGAAAACTTAGAGATGAAACGAATAATAACTTTGCTTCAAATAAGCAATTAAACCATCATGACCATAGTTATGATTACGTAATCTACACTCGGGTTTGCAACTCATGCTACCCGACCACAACTTCAAACTATAATAAAATCAATACGTTGTAAATTGCGGGTGCATTTCATGTGGCGTGTTTACAATGTGTCCAAAAATGACAAGTGCACGCCATCGTGACTTGTTTCATAATGATCCATAAAACACTAAAAGCGACTAAAAAGTAAAAAGGCTAAAAATGCACAATATGTTTGAAATATGTAAATAATCAGATAATTAGGCCAAATATCAATAGTTAAGCGACCGTGCTAGAACCACGGAATTCGGGAGTGCCTAACACCTTCTCCCGGGTTAATAGAATTCCTTATCCAAATTTCTGGTTCGCAGACATTTTTAACAGAGTCAAAAGTTTCCTCGGTTTGGGATTTCAATAAATAAATGGCGTCCCGAAACACCGTGAAAAAAATCTGGGTGGCGACACTAAAACTAACAAAAATCTCAAATTCGAATAATGTCACTTAAATTGGAAAAGCTCCCTTATTCCACCCTATATCGGGTGAAAAAGGAGGTGTGACACTTCTCTTAATAGATGATTATACATGCGTACATGTTCAATGTCAGTCCTTGAGCAACCTATATGGGCATAGTTCATTCGACCCTTTTTCCGTTACAAAATTTACCTATCGAGACCTCCTTGTCACGAAGTAATTTCCTTGCAACAAAGTTGACATTCGAGGGTAATGCCCCCCAGTATTCGAGGTCTATTGTAAAGAATCCTCAAATACTGTTGAATTTTTCTAAGTTAGCATGACCAATGATTGCCTTGTTAAAAACCTCACCGGAAAACCCATTTGGGAAAAAACATGTCTAAGGGAAAAAGAGTGCAACGCGTGCTTTTAGACCTAAAGACTCCATGTTGAAGAATCCATCGTTGTTCCTGGTCGGGCACATGCAATTGTTAGTTTGAAATATAAATGAAAATGAAAGAGTTGTACCTTAGCAGTAGTATCATTTCAGGAGCGATACATTCCAATTATTCGCTAATTGTTCGCCATTCATCGTGCCAAGCTTGTAGGATCCTTTTCTGATAATGTCGAGGACCTGATATGGTCCCTCCCAGTTTGGACCCAACTTTCTTTCATTTGGATTTCGAGTGTTGAGGGTGACCTTTCTTAGCAACAAGTCCCCGATTTTAAAATGTCGAAGATTGGCTCTTCGATTGCAGTACCTTTCGATCCGCTATTTTTGTGCAACCAATCGAACGAGGGTGGCCTCGCGTCTTTCGTCAAACAATTCTAGGATTGTATTCATGGCCTCATGATTCGATTCTTCTATTGCATATCGAAACCTGAGGCTAGGTTACCCGACCTCTACCGGGATAAGAGCTTCGACACCATATACTAAAGAGAACGGTGGTGCCGCCGTAGACTTCGATGTTGTGAGGTACGCCAAAAGAACCTCGAGCAATATTTCTCTCCACTTTTCTTTGCGTCGGTCAGTCTCTTCTTAAGATTTTGGATAATGGTTTTGTTGGTCGATTCGTCTTGTCCGTTCCCACTAGGATGATAAGGTGTCGATAAAATTCTTTTGATCTTATGATCCTCGAGAAATTTATTCACTTTGTTGCCGATGAATTGCTTTCCATTATCACACACAATCTCGGCAGGCATCCCGAATCGACATATAATGTAGTCCCAAATGATGTTTATGACTTCATTTTCTCAGTCTTTCTCGAAAGTCTATGCGTCAACCCACTTAGAAAAATAGCCAGTCATAAATAAAATAAACTGAGCTTTACCTGGGGCTGAGGGGAGAGGGCCGACGATATCCATTCCC
This sequence comes from Nicotiana undulata, assembly GCA_005239495.1. NCBI lineage: Eukaryota > Viridiplantae > Streptophyta > Magnoliopsida > Solanales > Solanaceae > Nicotiana > Nicotiana undulata. The sequence continues at coordinate 16,812 of ML242317.1, forward strand.
TATTTCGTAAATGGCCAAAGGGATAAGACCGAGTAGAGATGCTCCCCGGGCTGGTGAATCATTGGCGCATACCTTGGACATTTGTCGCACTTTCGAACGAACTCATTTGTATCCTTTTCCATATCGACCCAGTAGTACCCTGCTCTGATAACTTTATAAACCAATGATTTGGCACCGAACTGATTTTCACAAGTGCCTTCGTGAATCTCCCGTACGACGTAGTCGGTATCTACGTCCCAAACATATTTCCAATGGTCAATCGAACATCCTCCTAAATAGCGTTCCATCTTCGGACAAAGTGAATTGTGATGCCTTAGTGAGTAGAGTTCTCGACTCCTTTGGATCTTATAGGAGCTTTCCGTTCTTTAGGTATTCTATGTACTTGTTTCTCTAATCCCAGGTCAGACTTATACAGTTTATTTCAGTGTGGCCTTCTTTGATCACTTATCTCGAGAGTTGTACGACAATCCCCGAGTTAAGTTCATCATCTTCGACCGATGACCCCAAGTTTGCAAGAGCGTCGGCCTCGTTGTTCTGTTCTCGAGGTACATGCGGTAAGGTCCACTCTCTAACTGATGTAAAGTTACATGTAGCTTGTCCAAGTACCTCTACATTCGGTCTTTTCGGACTTCGAAAGTTCTATTGACTTGGTTTACCACGAGTAGGGAATCACATTTGGCCTCAATGACCTCTGCTCCCAAACTCTTAGCCAACTCGAGACCTGCAATCATGACTTCTTACATGGCCTCATTGTTAGTTAATTTGGAAGTTCTTATAGATTTTATAATTATATTACAATTGGGTGGCTTCAAAATGATACCCAACCCGGACTCCATTACGTTTGAAGCACCGTCCATGAAGAGGGTATACACACCCGATGATGTACCTAGTTTTAATAATAGTTCTTTTTTGACCTCGGGTATGAGGGCTGGCATGAAGTTGGCCATGAACTCTGCCAAGATTTAAGACTTGATGGCCTTTCAGGGTCGATACTCGATATTGTACCCACTGATCTCGACGGCCCATTTGGATAAACAAACTGAAAGTTCGGGTTTGTGAAAAATATTACGAAGGGGATAGCTAGTTACAACGCATATTGGATTACATTGGAAATATAGTTTTAATATCCTAGTGGCGCTTATTAAAGTAAGCGCTAATTTTTCTAAGTGTGGGTATCTGGTCTCGGCCTCACCTAAGGTCCGACTAACATAGTAAATAGAAATTGAGTACCTTGTTCTTCTCGGACTAGGACCCCACTTACCACTATTTCCGAAACTTCCAAGTATAAGTAGAGTTGCTCGTCGGCTTTCGGGGTGTGAAGCAGTGGCGGGATTGAAAAGTATCATTTTAGTTCCTCTAAGACTTGTTGGCATTCTAGAGTCCATGCAAACTACTCTTTTTCTTAAGCAGTGAGAAGAATCGGTGACTTCTATCTGAGGACCTCGAAATTAATCGTCCTAGGGCGGCTATGTGCCTCATTAATATTTGTACAGCCTTGACATTATCCACGACTGTGATATCCTCGTTGGCGTTGATTTTATCGGGGTTGATCTCGATTCCCTGATTAGATACCATGAAGCCGAGGAAGTTTCCCTAGCCAACCCCAAACACACACTTCTCCAGGTTGAGCTTCATGTTGTACTTCCTCAGTATATCGAAAGTCTCCTGCAAATGTTTCAAATGGTCCTCTGCTCCCTGGGACTTAACTAACATGTCATCAATATAAACCTCCATTGATTTTCCTATTTGTTTTTTGAACACTCGATTTACTAGGCGTTGATAAGTTGCACTAGCAGTTTTTAGTCCGAACGACATTACACTATAACAATAAGTGTCCTATTTAGTGATAAATGACGTCTTTTTCTGATATTTCGGGTTCATCTGTATTTGGTTGTACCCCGAGTAGGCATCGAGAAAACTGAGAATCTCGTGGCCTGCCGTGGCATCGATCATGCGATCGATATTCGGCAAAGGAAAAGAATCCTTAGCACATGCCTTGTTTAAGACCTTATATTCTACGCACATTCTAAGTTTCTTTTCCTTGTTAGGGACTACCACTATGTTTGCTAACCATTCGGAGATATTTCACTTCCCGAATAGACCCTATTTTTGAGAAGTTTGGTTACCTCGTCCTTGATGAATGCATGTTTAACCTCGGACTGGGGCCTTCTTTTTTGCTTTACTGGACGGAACTTCAAATCCAAGCTTAGTCGATAGGTAGTGATTTCTGGTGGGATCCCTGTCATATCGAGATGGGACCAGGCAAAGAAATCCATGTTAGCTTTAAGGAAATGAGCTCGGGGGTTAGCCCCGTGCCCAAGTATACCATCCGTTCGGGCTGGTGGTCGATCAACATGACTTGTTCCAACTCTTCAACCGTTGACTTGGTGGCATCGGAGTCGTCGGGAAATATGAAAGATCGAGGGATCCATTAATCGTCATCTCGTTGATCCCTTGCTTCTACAATTGGGTCGAGGCCGGTGTCTATGGTTTCTATTTGGCCTCCATATTTCCCTTCGACTCCGATCCCTTTGCTGATAAGAGTGTCGATACCGGAATCACTTTGTCGACTGCAAACATCTCCTTGGCGGAAGGTTATTCCCCGTACACCATTTTTACTAACTACGGAGTCGGGAACTTCAGAACTTAGTGAAGGGTCGAAGGTACTGCCCTCATTTTATGGATCCAAGGCCTTCCGATCAGGGTGTTGTACCTCATGTCACCCTCGATCACATGGAACTTTGTTTTTTGAACGGTCCCGGCTACATTTACTAGCAAGATAATTTCACATTTGCTAGTTTCACTCGCTATGTTGAAGTCGTTAAGAAGCAGAGTTGCAGGCAAAATTTGATCATGTAGGTCGTGTTTCCCCACGACCCTCGATTGAATAATGTAGGCCGATCTGCTCCACGGCCCTCGATCGAATAATGTTGGCCGAACTTCCTGGATCAATCAAAACACGTTTTAACTTGAATTTTATTCATAAGAACATATATTACCAGTACGTCATTGGGGGGTTGTGAGATCCCCTCAGCATCCTCATCATTGAAAGACAAGGTCCCTTCTGGCACATACTCCCTAGTTCGTTTTTCCCTCGTGATCGACACCTTGGTGCGCTTGAATATGGGTCCTTATGGAATATCGTTCCCACCAACGATCATGTGAATCACATGTTGTGTTTCTTCCTATTCGTTCTTCCTGTTTTCATCCCTGTCTCTGAAGTTGTTCTTAGCTCGGTCGCTCAAGAATTCTTGAAGATTACCCTCATTGAACAAACGAGCTACCTCTTCCCTTAGCTAGCTACAGTCCTCTGTTCTATGACCATGAGTGCCATGGTATTTTCACATTTGATTAGGATTAATCTAGGCCAGATCGGTCTATAGGGGTCGAGGCCATCTGTATCTTTGATCTGCCCATTGGCCGATACAATAGTTGATGCTTCAACGTTGAAGTTGTATTCTGATAGTCATGGCGCTTCTGGGGGCTCGGCATTTCTATTGAAACCACTCTTACTCATGAGCCCTCGGGAGATCTTCCCTCAATCATTTCTTCAATCACTTCGAACAGGGTTGCGTCCAGGGCCGCTAATTGATACGGATCTCTATTCGATCGTGGTTCTCTGTCGATATCCCTTTGAATTCTTTCGATGGGCCTGTTTGGATAAACGGAACTGGAAGGAGCTCCCAACTGATCATCCTCGACCCTGATTTTTTACTGGTACCAATTATACTCATCGTCCGAGGTCACAGCTGGATATTCGGTTAAATTCTGTTTAACTATCATGAGGCCACAGAACATCATACATTCAGCCCTTGAGTAAAAGCTTCTGCACCGGGGTATGTCCATACGTTCCATCTGGAACCGGGATACGAACTCTCTGAGCATTTCGTAGTCTTTCTGCTTCACTTTGAAGAGGTCCGACTTCCTAGTCTCGACTTTTATAGCTCCACTGTGTGCTTTGACAAAGGAATCTGCGAACATCGTAAATGAATCAATGGAGTTTGAGGGAAAATTATGATACCATATCATCTCCCCATTTGATAAGGTTTCTCCAAATTTCTTCAGCAGGACGGACTCAATCTCATCATCCTCTAAGTCATTCCCCTTTATTGCGCATGTCTAAGAAATGACATTCTCATTGGGTCAGTTGTTCCATTATACTTGGGAATTTCTAGCATGCGGAGTTTTTCGGAATGGGATTAGGAGCCGCACTTGGGGGAATGTCTTTTGCACGAACTTCTTCAAATCCAAACCTTTCAGAATTGTCGGTGCCCCCGGAATTTGATCAACTCGGGAGTTAGACGTTTCTACCTTTTTGTCATTTTCTTCAATCTTTTTCTCCCCCGATTCAATTCGCTTTGTAAGCTCTTCGAGCATTTTAATAATGGCAGAGCCAGTTCCCGATTCATTCATGTTTGACCTCTCTGGTACTGGGTTGGCCCTATGAACAACTTCTAGTGAGGGATCAGGTTCAACCCTACTCGGTGCGCGGTTCTGATTTTGGAGTTGTGTTATGGCAGCTTGTTGAGCCTGCAACATTTCAAATATTAGTCAAAGGCTGACTCTATCGTTTTCGCCGCTCTGTGTATCTTGACCGGCTGGTCGAACGTCTCTGCGGACGCTATTCTCGGGGTCGACGCCCAGATTTACATTTAGGGCGACATGGGAACTGACATCGTTGGGATCTGCAATCGGTACTCCCTCGAGGTCAGCCTAAGTTACTTCGATCCCTGGGACGTCCATATTGTTGTTTTCTCCATGAAAACCAAGGCCATTGTCGACGTATGTGCGTACTGTTTGAGAGTTCGACATGCTGATCCTGAAACTTAAAACACTTACGAGAACAAGCGTAAAGCAGTGTGTGTTATAAGAATTAGTACCAGGAAATCACAATTATCCTTAGCCCCACGGTGGGCGCCAAACTGTTACCCTTAAAATCGGATAACAATTAAACTTGTAAGTGGTTTTAAGGATATGTGATTTCACCTAGCACAAATGGACAAATATGATAATTAATTCTAGAAATTGACTGTAAAATAAAGCAAACCAGCATAGAAATGCAATTTGGCCTTCGAGCTAGATCACCCTCGAACCGGCTGAAAATATAGTTAAGAAATATGTTCTGAACTGAAGAACAAGAGAATATAAGAGAGAAAAGTGTTGTATTGCTTTGATATGCCAGAATTAGATGATTACAAATGATTAGAATCCCCTTTTATATAATAGATAAATTCTACTTATGGTACAATTCTAAATACAGAAGGAAAACTCATGATTGGCTAAATAACCGTTCTTGATTTGATTTGTTCCGAGATTTCCGCCACGATCCTCGATCGGTAACGAATATCTCGGCTTTCCGTTAGTATGCTATCTTCGATCTTGCCCGACGTCTATCTTGTCTCGATGTCGATTAGTACTTTGAATCCCGAGTTCGGTACCGCACCTTCATGTCTCGGTCTGATATAACACAGGGCGGATCCTCGGCCCACCATCTTGGTCTCGGTTAATCAACAAAATCGGGTGATCCCGATTTTAACTGTATACAAACTTATATTGTGTTAAAAATGCAAGTTTGGTTGAATTTAGTAATTATACTTATATAAAAAATAATTGTATTACAATTGTAATTAATTTTTACACAAGAAGTGTCAACACCCCACGGTGGTGGAATGCGAAAGTTCAGGTTGGATTGAGAAGGCTATAGTGTTAGTGGAATTTGTTCCCTTTTATGTATATTGGTTCTTCTCTTTTATACCCAAAAAAACAAAAGTTATTCTGTTGAACTTTTACAGCAGGCAGTGCTAGTTAGCTAGATGGGAAAGCCAATGAAACAATAGTTTTATGCCGCCAATTTTTTAGATTAGTAAAAGATTAATTCTATGGTAGTAATTTTTTTCAAAACGTATTGAATATTTATCGTATAATATTTCATAAAAAAGAATTAAGAATTATTTAACCAATATGATTTATGGTGACTGAAGTTAATTTACAGTCTACTATTAATATTCTTCTTCCTTTCCTTTCTCGGGACAAAACTTATATGGAGTATTTTATATTCTCTTTTTCCAGTCTTACTAAACAGTCTATTCTCTTAAAATATGGGATGAAAGACGGTAAAAATTTATCCTCATCGAACATTTATACCAAGCCAATAAATATAAGACATACAAATTGCAGAAATATATAGTTTTTAACACTTAATCATGGTTGAGTGATACACACTTTCACTTTGATCTGTAGGTTATTAAGGTTAATTTTTTTAGTTAGGTATAAACTCCCGGTGTGGATGAGTTATTACCGATGAAAGACATTGATTAAATTAAAAAAAAAAAATTCATTCTTTCGATAGCATTGCAAAACAACCAAATTTTATTATTATACCAAGTTAACGACTTTCAAAATCAGGTTCTTATGTTCTAACTTTCTATTAATTGTTTGAAATTTGAAATTTTGAAATAAAACAATAAAGAAAAGGAGAATATTGTAAGAAAAAGAGAGTCGTAATTCTTATTGAATTTTGGGATGAACTACAATGAAATAGGACCTCTCTATTTTTAGGAGAAAAGTAACCAAGCCACCAAGTAACAAGCCCTAAAATCTCTCTAAAATATAGATATTCACCTTAAATAGAATTCTATTTATAACACTCTCATTGAATGTTTATTCAACAGATAATGTACCTCGTTAAAACTTTAACTAAAATAAAACCCAGTGGAAAAAAAGTTCTAGAAAAGGAAAAAGAGTACACGTGTTTTAAAATACGCCTTTTGGTTGCCTCGTTAAAAACCTTGCAAGGAAAACTCAGTGGGACAAAACCTTGTAAGGAAAAAAGAGTACAACATGTATTAACTCCCCCTGATGAGAGCATCAGTTCACATCCTTGAGTCTTCGCATCCCAATCTTGTGCACTAGTTTCTTGAAGATTGACGTCACCAGAGATTTGATGAATAAATAATCCATATTAACTTCAATGAATATGTTGCACCTTGAAAATCCTCGCTATCATATTATCATGCTTATAGAGAATTGATAATTTGTTCCACGTAACCTTTTGCTAAAATGGTTATCATCTCTCCCCCCTCATGTTAGAAAAACTAACTTGCTTCCTCAATTTTGGAAACCCATCTTTGTGTGTTATGGTGTTAATCAAAATATACACCGCACATCAATGATGATAGAATTATTTGATTCCTGACCCTGAACCAATTGTAAGGGGAGAATGTAATATACTTTCGTGTATAACATATATCAAACTGATATAGATGACTTTGTTCTCATAAGCAATAGTTTAGATATTAAGTGGATGGAGTCAATAAATCATTTTGCTAAACCAGTGGTGATGTAACCAACTTATCAAGATGAACTATCTTGAATAGAAAATCTGAAAATTATGCTCTAAATTAAATTATTGAGCAAGTTACCTCGCAAACACCAGGTTGCGGGTTAATAATAATCGCACATGTAACCATCTCATAGATGCATCTTATATGGTATATATGATAGGTGAATGGGCCCGTATTCACCTTTGATATTTTCAGCATTCATGAGATTCAATCACAATTTTAGTTGGTCTATTAATTAATGAGAACATGCAACATAAGAGAATTCGTAAAGAACTTTCTAGTTCTTTAATATTTACCCATGTGAATTCTCTTTTATTTTTGCACATCATACTTAAATTAACATGGCTAAACCAATTGTGCCAACTGCATAAATTATCACTATTGATAAACTTTAGGTTTACACCATGATGTGTGCAATCATCAATAAACCCCAAGTTTATTGTGGCATTCTTTTATTATGTAGTACAAACTGGAGAATAAAGCGGGTAACTTTTTACATACATATTACCCTGCTACAAGTTGTAGTAATAGAAGATATTAAATCTTTCCTTTATTTATAGTTTCAATATAACCAACCGCATTTGCGAATACTTTAGAAACTCAAAGTTTCTTTGAGGCTTACTACGACACAATACATTATTGATAATTAATTTATTTCTCCAAAGTAGTATAATTGGCTCTTCTAGAGCTTTCAATTAATTTTGTACTACCACTATGATGACTCAAAGGGCCATTTTACGAATTAAGATCCAATTCTAGGCTTATTAGACATAAAAAGACTAATTTTAATCACCTCGATTTGTGTGCGTTGTCCGGGTGTGAAACCGAAAAGCTTTTATGTGAAAATATGAGAAATAGTAATTTCTAGAGTTAAAATTTGGTTTTAGTTGACTTTGGTCAACATTTTTAGTAAACGCACCTGGATCTGTGTTCTGGCGATCCCGGGAGGTCCGCAATAAAATATGAGACTTGGGCGTATGCCCGGAATTGAATTCCGGGTCCCTAGCTTTAGAAAATAAGTTTTGAAGAAAATTATTTTGCTGGTTATTACAAGAAATAAAGAAATGAAATAATATGTGAAATTGTTGGTATCGGACCCATATTTTGGTTCCGGAGCCCGTAACAAGTTTGTTTTGATATTGAAGTCCTATATGTGAAATTTGATGAGAATCGGAGTTGATCTAACGTGATTTAGACGTCCGTTTGAAAAGTTAGAAATTTGAGTGTTTTTGAGGAAATCTTGAGTTTTGAGGTTAAATTTGTAGTTTTTGATGTTATTTTGATGATTTGATCGCACGAGCAAGTACGTATGATGTTTTTAGACTTGCGTGCATGTTTGGTTTGGAGCCCCGAGGGCTAAGTTTCGTGTAGGCTACGGAGTGTTTAGACTTAGAAAAATTTAATCACAACTGATATCTGGTGTGGAAGATCTCGCAAATGCGAGACCTCGATATGTCGCAAATGCGACAAATTCATCGCATTTGCGAAGACTACCAAAATCCGTAGGGTTCGCAAATGCGAGATCTGCAACCTGTTAAATCAGATTTTAGACGGATTTTTCACTTCTTTTTCAATTCTCTCAAACCCTAAACCTCCATAGGCGATTTTCCAAAGGCCCAAACTTCTCCAAATCATTGGTAAGTGATCTTTAACTAATTCCTTTCATTCCTTAACAACTTTTAACAAAATTTCAACAAAAAATCTAGAGTTTTCATGGTATAATTTGGGGGTTTTGGGTAGAATTTAGGAATTTCAAAATTTGGTGATTTAGACCTCGAATTGAGGTCGTATCCCAAACCAATTGTATATCCGGGCTCGGGGGAGATTGGGTAAACGGGTTTTGGTCCGAACCTCGAGTTTAGATGAAGCGAGCCCGGGATAGATTTTTGTAATTTGATAACAAAACATAGGAAAACCATAGTTTTTCATTAAAGTTGATTCCTTTAAGCAATAATTGATTGAACCAATTATGATTAGATTCGAGCGGGTTAGAGACAAATTCAAAAGGAAAAGTTGTCACGACCCCAAATCCTAACAGGCCGTGATGGCGCCTATCGTAGAACTAGGCTAGCCAACCATCACACAACTACTCATTCGTTCAATTATGATACTTTACAATTAAATGATAAGTAGCAACATAACAAAATAATAATTTATTTAAATCTTAGCGCTCCAATAATAGTCTAAACAAAACCTCTCAAGACTGGAGTCAATAGTCATGAGCATCTAAGAATAATTAAATCTAACTCTGCTAAAACTATAATATATGTCTCTGAATCAAATGCTAAAACTAAATAAGGAAGGGAAATGGAGAAGCTATGGACGCTGGACAGCTACTTCGAAATCCCGTGAACTGTTGCTAACGAACAAGGCAGCTACTGCTCCAAATCGGTACCTGGATCTGTTCACAGAGGCACAGGGAGTCTTTATGAGTACGCCAACTCAGTAGTTATGAAAATAAATCATAGTCTGAGAATTATAAAACACACAATACAGATACACCAATTCACAAAAGCCAGCAAAACACCAAGTCACCAGATAGTATTCATCAAATATATGAGTTCAAAAATCAGTTTCCAGAAAATCCTTTGAAACCAGTGTAATATCAGTATATCTCAGTAAATTTCTCAGTAAAAATCAGTTGGAATACGAAGTAAATAATAGTTCAAAAACTTAGTAAAAATCTTCATAAAACTGCCCCTCGGGCCATAATCATTTCTCGTAACAATTGCCCATCAGGCATTCACAATCACTCAGTAACAACCCATCAGGCAATAATCATCACTCAGTATCTGCCCTGCGGGTAATAATCATCACTCAATAGGTACCTGCGCTCACTGGGTGTGTGTACAGACTCCGGAGGGGCTCCTACAGCCCAAGCGCTATAACACCATAAGGCCTGAAAGCCTCCTCACAATACAGGCCTGAAAGCCTCCCTCATATAAAGCCTGAAAGCCTCCTCACAATATAGACTTAAAGCCTCAATCAGTCAGACACTCTCAATTTTCCCTTAGGCCTTAAACATACCGGGTTCTCGACCCAAAACAGTGTTTCATTTTTCAATAAATAGTATCAAAATACTCCGAGTATCAAAACAATTTATAAGGAAAAGACTGAGTGTAAAATCATAACATATCAAGGAGGAAAATATAGTAAACACAACCCCCAAGGGGAAAACAGATCGGCACTAGGCCCCAAACACGGCTTACAGCCCAAATCATATCATAATATAATAAACCTAATTAAGCATAGGCTTAAAAATCGGTTTAGCAACTCAATAGTCGCCTAAACAGGAAAGATGTTTCCAAAGTTTCAACCTTTGCATTTCAAAACCCGTGAAATGGTGCATAGTCCGGGGTTTCATACCCTCAGGACAAGATTTAAAGACATTACTTACCTCAAAACTAGTCCGGAAACTATTCCGCAATGTGCTTGCCTCTTGAATCAACTTTTGAAGGCTCCAAATCTACCAAATTTAGATTTTTATCATCAATTCATGCTTAAGGAATACATTCCAATCAAAAAATATTAAATTTAGCTAAAAACCCCGAATTCGGTCAAAACCCGACCCCTGATCCGCATTCCGAAACTCATAAATTTTTATACAAAAATATTCTTCGTCCTCTCACGAGTCTGAACATATAAAGAACACCAAAATCGGAGTTCGTTTGACCCCTCAAATCGATCCCTAAAGGTCTCATAATCCCAAGCCCTAAACCCACATTTTTCTACTGATTTTCATAAATTAAATACTGGGATTATGCTCCTTAATCACCTATAATTAAGTTATAAGGTCCAAAACACTTACCTCTATGAAGAACACTAATTTTCCTCTTGAAACATCGCCTCAAGAGCTCTTGGTCCGTACAAAAATGGTGTAAAAAGGGTTTAGGTCGCGGAGGGTTTATTTTATAACTGCCCAGTGATTTACTCTCCCCGATCGCGGTCAATGGCACGCAATCACACAGGGTTCTCCCTTTGACCTCCGCGATCGCTGACCAAGGCACACGACCGCACAATGCATTTCTCACCTCCCACGCGCCTGACCCTGTGCGATCACCTTCTACGCGATCGCACTGCTTTGACTCCCTCTACTCTGCGATCGCACCTCCTCACCTGCGATCGCACAGAGAAATTTTCACCTGCCCCAAATTACTCTCCGTGATCGCATTACTTCCCCCGCGATCGCAATGAAGGAAATTGCTGTGCACAAAAACCAGAAAACCAGCTATGTATTCAAAACCAAATGAATCCGTGATCACCCGAAATCAATCTCGAGCCCCTCGGGACCCCAACCAACTATATCAACACATCACATATGATCATTCAAACTTAGTTTCACTCTCAAAACACTAAAATTAACATCAAAACACCAAATTTACATCGGATTCAAGCCTAAGAACTTTCATATTTCTAGAATCCACCAATGATGCCAAAACTATCCAAAACAACTCCGATTGACCTGAAATTTTGCAGACATATCCAAAATGACATTATTAACCTGTTCCAACTGTCGGAATTCCATTCCGAATCCGATAGCCTATTTTCCACTGCCGACCGGAAATCACCAAAAACTAACTTTCGCCAATTCAAGCCTAATTCTACACCGGACATGACAAAATTATTCTGAACTCACTCCTAAGTCCCAAATCACCTAACGAAGCTATCCGAGCCATAGAATCTTCATTCTGAGGTCGTTTACCAATAAGTCAACTCTCAGTTGACTTTTCCCATTTTAAGGCTATTTTTAAAGGCTAAATGACTGAACTCTCACTACCACCATTCGATTTCAAGCCTACCAACTCTAATACATCAAATACAGTATAAACAATATATAACAAGTCAATAAAAACAATTATACTATAGGTTTTACGTATTGACGGACCGAGTCGTTACAAAAGTTGTGCTAGAGCAGTGATTTGCTTGTGAAATTGAGGTAAGTGTTTTGTTTAACCTTGACTTGAGAGAATAGGAATCCACAACTTAATTGCTATGTGAATTTGTATGTGTGTGGTGTATAGGTGAGGTGACGAGTATGTATGCACCACCAATTTATTTGTTGAACATGATCCCTTCCCCCGTTTCCAAGTTATTTGATTCATAGCTTAATTGTTTTATGTTCATTGATGCCTCCATGACTACTTGGTTTTGTTAACTTGTTGTTAAATATTAATTCAAATATTTTAGAAGTGTTGGTTGTTCCCTTGGTTTCATTGTGATACATAAAAAGGATGAGCTGGTTGACAGTATTTTATTATATATATTCCCGTTGGTTTCATTGTGAAATGATAATTGATGAAGTTTATGAGTTGTATAGCTTTCTGTTTACGATTGTTGAGACAAAAATATTGTGAAAGGCTTTGACCTGAATTGTGAAAATTTTCATAAATAAAATGATATGATATGTCTGGTGGGAGCGGGTTGCGAGCCGAAACAAGGAGTGATAAGAGTGGACAGGTGGGATCGGGTTGCACGCCGCAAGAGAAATAATGGTGATATATATAGGGAGGAGCAATAAGGGTGGATAGGTGAGAGCGGGTTGCGCGCCACAACAAGGAGCGATAAGGGAGGACACTTATGTTTCACTGATTTTCAAAAACAAAGATTTGAAAACTTACTGCTTTACTTTACTATTTTTCATATTTTGCACTTACTTTTATTTTAAAGTCAAAATTTGGAAATTTTGGAAACTTATGTGAGAATTGGTTATAGCTGCGACCTAGAAAAGGTGGCTAAGTTATTACATTTGTTTCTACAATTTATTGTTTTGTTTATTTTAGAATTTTCTTCTTGCTTTATTATGCATTGTTCACAGGTTATATTATAAATGCCCCACCGTAGCCTCGTCACTACTTCGTCGAGGTTAGGCTCGGCACTTACTCAGTACATGGGGAGTATCTATGCACCACCAATTTATTTGTTGAACATGATCCCTTCCTCCGTTTCCAATTTATTTGGTTCATAGATTAATTGTTTTATGTTCATTGATGCTTCCATGACTACTTGGTTTCGTTAACTTGTTAAATATTATTTCAAGTATTTTGGAAGTGTTGGATGTTTCATTGTGATACATAAAAAGGATGAGCTGGTTGATAGTATTTTATTATATATATTCTGGTTGGTTTCATTTTGAAATGATAATTGATGAAATTTATGAGTTGTATAGCTTTTTTACAATTTTTGAGACAAAAATATTGTGAAAGGTTTTGACCTGAATTGTAAAAAATTTCATAAATAAAGTGATATGATATGTCTGGTGGGAGCGGGTTGCACGCCAAAACAAAGAGTGATAAGGGTGGACAGGTGGGATCGGGTTGCACGCCGCAACAGGAGAAATAAGGGTGATATATATAGGGAGGAGAAATAAGGGTGGACAGGTGGGAGCGGGTTGCGCGCCGCAACAAGGAGCGATAAGGGAGGACACTTATGTTTTTATTGATTTTTAAAAACAAAGATTTGAAACTTACTGTTTTACTTTACTATTTTTCATATTTTGCACTTACTTTTATTTTAAAGTCAAAATTTGGAAATTTGGAAACTTATCTGAGAATTGGTTATAGTTGAGACCTAGAAAAGGTGGCTAAGTTATTATATTTGTTGCTACAATTTATTGTTTTGTTTATTTTAGAATTTGCTTCTTGCTTTATTATGCATTGTTCACATGTTATATTATAAATACCCCACCGTAGCCTCGTCACTACTTCGTCGAGGTTAGGCTCGGCACTTACTCAGTACATGGGGTCGGTTGTACTGATATTACACTCTGCACGTTTTGTGCAGATCCAGGTACCGGCTAGAGTTAGGAGATTTTAGTAGTTGTCATCATTTACTCGGAGGCACGAGGTAGATCTGTTGGCGTCCGCAGATTCCTGGAATCTTCTCTTTACTTTATATAGACATTGTTTATTTCATTCAAACAGAGATACATTCTTTCAACCCATTATTTGTAGCATTCTTAGTAGTTCGTGAATTGTGACACCAGACCCTGGGGTAGTTTTATGGATATATATTTAGTTCGTGGTTCAGCTTATTTATTCGGTTATTATTGTTATTCATGAAGTTATCTATCGGAAAGTATTAGATTCAGTTTATTTTTAAATTGTTCTGTTATGAATAAGTAAACTTTAAGAGGAAAAAATTAAATAAGTTCTAACATTGGCTTGCCTAGAAAGTATGGTGTTAGGCGCCATCACGATCCCGTGAGTTGGGAATTTGGGTCGTGACAACCACATATTCATCCAAAACCATATAGTTAATATCTCTTTCAAGGAGAAAGTTATACAATTATGGTCATAGTCAATATCATCATAGGCAAGATTTGTTACTTCTATTACTTTTGCCTTGTAATAATCACATTGCCCTACTAATTTGGCATAACCACAATAGGTACGTGATCAATGACCATCCATACCATAATACTGAAATTATTTTCTTATTTCATCTCAAACCTGCTTTTAGAGGTGAGTGTGGTATATTCACTACCACTAGCACGTTCATATTCTTCCAAGAATGAATATGTAATCATAAATCAGATGTTGTCACATTCACATCATGAATGAACCATAATCATTTATATATGCTTTACAAAATCTCATGTCAAATCGATGACAAATATTACTTTCAAAGAGTGAAAGATTATTTTGAGAATTCTTATTATTCTCATTATCACAATGATGATGATTATAATTTCATCTATTGCCATATCCACATTCATTGATACCTTCATGGAAATAATTTTTGTCTTCTTTCAGACTTATCACTTACTGTTTTCACATTCTTTTAAGAAAATAAGAATGAAGCAAATTTAGTGGGACGGATTTCCAATTCTTCTGATTAATGAGAACATAAAATATATTAGCAATTATAGTGATCGTACATTTTTTTATGAACTTTGTTGAAGTTCAAGAAGAGTTAGTATTTATTTATCCACTTTATAATCCTATCACTGGAATAGTCATGACGAAAATAAGCATCAAAATAGCAACTGCATAGTAATACACACACACACACACACACACATATATATATATATATATATATATATATATATATATAT
>MDKH01220598.1:0-13573 GCA_005239495.1 Nicotiana undulata
ATCTTCAATCCAATAAGTGACTATATGTCACACTCATACGATCTTCCTGTGGTCATTCTCCCACGTCCTTCCACACAGGTTAACAGGTCTGCACATCTATACCGCCGACCATACTGACGCTGTAAAACAAATCAAGAACCCATAACCAGGATGCAAAGCCTCTTTCACCAAACACCGATCTCAGGTGACACTGAAGACAACAGCAGCTTACTCTAAACATTCAAATCCCTTTTTCTCGTTCATCCGAGCTCATGACATCCTTGTTAACACCGAATCGCAATCTCAATCCTTACTTCCTATTACATACCGTTTACTACACCAAACATGCCAACATGGGATTGCGCAAGAATTCCATCATAACTCCTGAACCACTAATAGGGGGAACACTTCATCATATAGAAACCTTTTACTTACCTCAATTCAAGAGAACCATAACAACACACAAGTGAATTCTCACAATCACCCAACGTGCAAATCCTTAAGTAGTGGTCTATACCCCCATAAACCTTCCGGGATTCGCCTACACCTGACAGGCCATAATACTTGAATGCTTCCAAATAAATTCTACTACGGCGGCCGACAAGCCTCGCACGCATCGACACAAACCACACGCATAACTCAATCACACCGAAGGAACTGGTCACTGCCGTACATGTGCCATTTCAACCATGGCCAACCAACCTATCTTCTTTTAATCACCTTTAATTTCCTCAGAGATAATAGTAACCCCATTCAACACATATTAACTCAATCCTTACTCATCCCGAGTGGCCTAGATTCACAAGACCATGCTGTCTCAACCCCACAAACCGGCTCATACCCTCCTGGTGCGCATTTGCAACTTCGACTGATATACTCATCCTGGCGATCTTTCTACAATCCGGAGTTTGTTTCTCTCACTCCTCCAATACTATCCTGCACGCTGAAAATAACATAAAATACTCCAACCATTTTCCCTTTCTCCGAAATTACGCTGTAAAGCTCGATTCTTAATCATACTGCTGCCTTTAACCCTTAAACACCGCATTTTTTAACTTTCGAATTCATTAGGACCGCTATTGAGGGTCAAACTTTATGAACTTGAAATTTCAAACTTCCACCTCCGATGCCAAAACCTATCAAATCACGTCTGATTGAAACCAGATTTTTCACACAAGTCATATTCTACATTACGTACCTTTTCCAATTTTTGGAATTGGAATCTGACCCCGATATCTAAATTTCCATTTCCGGTCGGATTTCTCAAAAACCTTCAAATTTCGATCTTTTACAAAATGACCTCAAAATAACCTACGGACATCCGAATTCACTTCCGATCGCGCTCCTAACTCCAGAATCACCATACGAAGCTTCTCCGAGGCTCGGAATCCCAAACGAACATCAATAACACCGAAATTCACTTCAACCCAGACTTATGAAATTCCTTCTAAAATGCTAACTTCCACAATATACGCCGAAACACTCCCGGGCTATCCAAAACCCGATCGGGACATACACCCCAGTCCGAAATGATCATACGAACATGCTGGAATCTTCAGATCCTGATTCTGAGGGCGTTTAATCCAAATTCCAGTCTTAGTCGATTATTCCAACTTAAGGCTTCTGAAATGAGAACGTTCTTTCCAATTTGACTCCGAACTTCCTGAAATTCAACTCCGACCATGCCTACGGGTCATAATACCTGAAACAAAGCTACTCATGACCTCAAACTGCTGAACGACGCGCTAGAGCTCAAAACAACCGGTCGGGTCGTTACACCCAATTACGCATCTCACACAAATTTCTCTATAAGACCACAACAGGGCCGCACCATGCATGCCCAAAACTAACAAAATTACAACTCCTCGCAGCATAGAAGAGTAACTCATAAATCATTTCAGAAAACGAATAAGCCCAACAACAACTAAATGACACATCCCTCAACAATAGTAGTTTGGAACCAACCAATCCGACTCGGTATAGAATACACATCCCTATCGATTCTGTCACCCACAAATAGATTAATAACCCTTCAAAATTCCACAATAACTGAATCAAAACACACACTATCACTTAGCTAGCTTCGGCCACAACCTCACAACCCACAACTATGAAACAATCTGCTCCTGAGATCTCCCAGTCTCCAAATTCATAGAACACACGTACCACCATATTTGATCCCAACCCCACCACAAAAATATCTAGCACTTCTCCAATATACAATCATACCTCGAGGAATACCTCTATAATCCTTCTGTGCCACAAAGAAAAATGTGAATATCCGTAGTCGGTCAACTAGGAGAGTGTCGCAGAACCAATGAAGTTTCCATAAATCAAACACATTGCCCTTCCTGAAATTTATACTCTCATCAAGCCTACCAAATAGTAACATCATTATCTAGTCATCTGAAATTGTCCATGTTGCTTACGAATTTCATGACCTTCTCTTCAAATCCGTGACCTTGCACCTGCAATTCTCCATACTACACAACACACCGTACCCATTATGCCATCATATGAAATATACGAAAATCTCAAAACCAACTCCGAGTCGCAAGAAACTACATACTCGATTAGCCAAGAACTTTCCATTTGATCTCATCTAGGATAAAATCATAATACACAACATGACTCACACACCAATAGGAAATATACATCTCAAATCATGGTATAAACCATCAAGAACTTTCTCAAATCCATTTGCACTTAACCAAATATGTCAGGATTGAATCCCTCTAACTCAACCAAGTTACGTACGTCGCCATCAAAACCCGAGAGTATTGCCACAAAACACCTGAAGAAACTCACTATATTATAAGAACCAAAAGAGCCAATCACAATTGTTACCATGCTGATCCAACCCGTCACCAAGTTGTCCTAATTCTTCGAGTTCCTTCTAGATTACCTTCAAATTGATGCTTCTCCTTACCATAATACCACAATACGCAACCAAAAATCACCACACGAAACCCTAGCATAAAACCATACCATCATAAGGCTCATAAGCCGCTGAATGCTCTCTTAAGTACCCCAAAAGTACCACAACCGAGATACCCACTCTAAAGAGACCTTATGTGTATCTTAAGCCATTACCTTCACCTTCTTGATACTAATATGAAGAATCCATAATGATATAGAAGAGCCACATGTCTTGATACCATCCAATGTAAATCTCAATTTCTAGCCAAATACACATCCTGAAGATTCTCAATTGTTACATATAAATCTTGAATCCATTAGAACCATTCTCGAGAGTCATTCACTCTGCTCAAATCTCAATTAACTGACAAAACAGACGGAACGACCTGTGCCCTATTAGTACACCAACACCCCAGGGAGTAACCCAGACTCCTAAGCAACCGAGCACTCTCCTACTCCACGCACACTACGTCCTTCACAACTAACCACTCAATTATTCCACGATTCCCACATGCCCATAGAGTGTGATACAACTTGTAACCAGAAATTCCCTTACTTGAGTCATCCTCAATCTCAACCACGGTAGCCATAACTGACGCACCAGTTTACCTCAAACCGAAACCACTACAACACATAATCGTACAATCAACTCGTCGACAACAGACTCCTCTACTTGGCTCAAAGCCATAGATCAATACTGTCACGACCCCAAATCTAAACTAGTTGTAATGGCGCCTATCATGGAACAAGGCCATCCAAATTAACACTCAAAACATAAAGAATCCTTCATTTATATCATTACTAAACTGATAATCCATAAAGATTTTGTTTAATCATTTTTAAAACAGATAAAACTACACCGAATGTTAAATACAACCCCAAGATCCCGGAGTCACTGGTCATGAGCATCTAAAGAAAATATACAAGTGTGGAAAATAAACTCTATAATAGTAAGAAGGAGAAAGCAGGGCTACAGACGTGTGCAACTACCTCGCAAATCTCTGAGAAGTCTCTAGAATAGATAGACAGCTCACTCTGCCCTAGCACCTAGATCTGCACACAAGCTGCACGGAGTAATGTGAGTACGCCAACTCAGTAGTAATGAAAGTAAATAAGGCATGAGCAGTAAGAAACACATAAAATCAAGTCATCAATTCACGATAAGCACAATCTTTCTTTCCAACAGTGTATACGTTATATAATCACGCTTAAAAAGCCGATTTTCGTGAAAATCCTTTGAAAAATGTAATTTCCAACAGTTTCAATAAAATGTCCAAGAAGTTTAGTGTAAAATGATATGAATCATAAGTAGTCACTCGGGCAAAAACATGAATAATAAACCGCCCCTCGGGCATAACATCACTCAGAATCAGTCCCTCAGCATGCCTCACAATCACTCATAATTAGCCCCTTGGGATGCCTCACAGCCACTCATGCCTCCCAATCACTCATCACTCGGCACTCGGCACTCACACTCAGTAGGTACCTGCGCTCACTGGGGGTGTACAGACTCCGGAGGGGCTCCTACAACCCAAGCTCTATATTGCTGCAATGTGCAACCTGACCCAATATCGCTATGGCGTGCAACCCGATCCATATATATTGCTGCGGTGTGCAGCCCGATCCGTATATACTCCTCACAACATAGGCTCTCTGCCTCACTCAGTCAGAAACCTCTCAAAAGCCACTTGGGCTATCAGTAAAAATGGGGTACTCGACCCAAAATATCATTTTATGCATCAAAAATAGTGTAAATGAGACTGAGTTCGAAATCGGTTAAGCATAATATGACTGAGTGTAAATCATAAGTCAACACAGTGAGGAATAGCAGTAAAAAGCCCCCAAGGGGTCTAAACACATGGCACGAGGCCCAAATACGATATTTCGCCCAAAACATAGTAATGAGATTTAAATATGAAATATCATATGGTTTATAATCAAATACGCAACTTAATAGTTGCTGCGGGACGAACCAAGCCAGAATCCCCATCGGTGTATGCCACACACTCGTCATCTAGTATGTGCGCCACTCCAAAATAGTGATACAGGTCCGGGGTTTCATACCTTCAGGACGAGATTTACAGACATTACTTACCTCAAACCGGATGAAAGTCTACTCCACGATGCCCTTGTCGCTCGGATCAGCCTCAAAACGCCCTGAATCTAACCAAAATCAGTGTTATATCATTAATATGTGCTAGAGGGATGAATTCCACATCAAAATTATCCAATTTCATCACAAATCCCGCAATTGGCCAAACCCGACCCCCCGACCCACGTCTCAGAATCTGACAAAATTTACAAAACTGAAATCCTTACTCACTCACGAGTCTATACATACCAAATTCATCAAAATTCGATCTCATATGACCCCTCAAATCCCCAAATCAAACCTTCAAATTTCCAAGCCCTAACCCTTCAATTTTTACCGTTAAATCCCACAAATTTTATCCTCAATTAATTGAAAATCACCATAGAATCGAGTATTAGGTTCTAAAACATTACCTCAACGTGTTTCCCCTTGAATCCTTCTCAAAAAATCCCTCAAAAGCTCCAAGTCCGAACCAAAATGTTGAAGAATAATAATTTATACACTCTACCCAGCAAAACCGCATATGCGGTCCAAATATCCGCTTCTGCGACGCTGCACCTGCGGAAAAAGCATCACAGATGCGGATTCCACTTATTCCTCTAGATCCGCATCTGCGGCCAGCATATCGCACCTGCGGTCTCGCAGGTACGAGCCAACCTCCGCACCAGCGCTCCCTAGCCAGGCTCCCTATTGCCGCATATGCGCAACGCCAATCCCACGTGTGGGTATCGCACCTGCGACTCCCCATCCACAGGTGCGGCCACACCAGAAACTTAGCACCAGCAGCAGCTTTGCTGCATTTTTCCAAGTTAAACCTCCCGATGACCATCCGAAATCATCCCGAGCCTCCCGCGCCCCCAACCAATGGTACCTGCAAGTCATATATGATCACCCAAACTTTGTCGAACCCTCGGAAACCCCAAAATAACATCAAAACACCAAATCAACTCATGATTCAAGCCTAAGGATTTCTAAACTTCCAAACTTCGCCAACGATGCCGAAACTAACCAAACCACCTCCAAATGACCTAAAAATTTACAGACACCTCCAAAATGACATCACGAACCTGTTCCAACTTCTGTAATTCCATTCCGACCCCAATAGCTAATTTTCCACTGTCGATCAGAAATCGCCAAAAACTCAATTTCACCAATTAAAGCCTAATTCTACTCCGTACCTCAAAATAACATTCTGAACATACTCATAAGTCTAGAATCACCTAACGAAGCTATCCAAGCCATAAAATACACATTTCGAGGTCATTTACCTATAAGTAAACTTTCGGTTGACTTTCCTAACTATAAAGACGACTTAAGAGACTAAGTGTCTCATTTCTCTCTAGAACCACTCCGAACCCAAACTAGTCAACCTAACAACATAAAAGAGTTTTAGCATACAAGAATGAAGTAGAAATGAGGAAAACAGGCTAAACTTTCAGAACGACCGATCAGGTCGTTATATTCTCCCCCACTTAAACATACGTTCGTCCTCGAACGAGCCCAAAGTTGTTTTGAAACAAAACCATCAAAATTGCCGTGTAACCCAGCATGCACATACCTGAGGGTGATCCCACGTCACCCTATCCCATATAGGTCCAATAGCACCACACAGTTGATATTTCAAAGTCCAACCTGACCAGTAAGCCTTAGAACCAAATTTCCACTTCTGAAATAATTTACAAGATCACAATTCCACAACTATAAAATGAATAAGTATGAACATGCTGTATCAAGCCATATATGTAACCTAAGGATGTAATCACATAATATACCGCATGACTCAAACACTCATAGTGATAACTCATAATCACAATAGCTGCTCAAAACAACCCAATACCGGTACATAACCTCTTATCAAGAAATGCCTCGTTCTAACACTTTCATATTCTGCCGATGATGAAAGAAGCACGTAGAACCTAGCAACCACTCGTCCGATCAACCAGTCATGGAGCTCCCCTTTCTCCGACAGGAACTATAGCAGATTTCTAAGCCAACTTTCGATATCATCATTCCAACCATGTTGTAGTCAACTCTGGTAGTATTCATTCTAGGTCCATTTGTTTAACCAAAGAATTAGATTCTCTGCCAAAGCTATTTTAAGAAGAACACGGGGTTCTGATAACCAAAAGAGTATGGAAATAATTGTAAAGAAATTCCTAAATAGAAAGTTGTAAAGGTGCGTTAAAAGTAAGTATATTTCAATAGTGGTTCGAATGTATCCTTACAAGTTATATTTTACTCCCTTTTATAAGGAATTTCTTAATATAACGTATACTCCTTTTAGTGATTGAGCATTAATGACTAATAATGACATTAATGTAACGTTACAATGATTAATCGTAATTGTTGCGTGGAGATTATGTAACGTTTGGCTCATTGATTAAAGATCCCCGAATCTGCCCTTTATTCCACCTTGATTCATTCTGACCGTGTCTCTTCATCTCCTTAATTAGGTTGAGATTCCCGTATTTGATTACCTCGTGGGTATGCTGTTCCATTCCTATTTGTCTTGTACCTCTTCATAAAGTCTCGTCCAGTTGTCATGTTTTCATTGCTCCATATGGATTGCTGAGTCATCATAATTAGTACACGTGTGAAGCCTTATTTTTACCAATACAGATAGTCCCCCCACTTACCATTTGTTTATCGATTAAATATTTGGTAAGTGGATACTCATTTATGGCAGGAATATTTTGCTGCCGCTTCACTTGTACCATTGTATCCGTCTTCGAACATATGCGTCGCTTGTCACTTCCATTTAATGCTTGTGCCACGTGGCAGTTTTGGATTTGTTCTGCAACTATTCATCGCCTTTTAGGTCTTTTTGCAGCTGCATCAGTCACGAAGTGACAGCTTCAATTATGACTTTCACATCACTGTTTTTTCCATTTTTGACGGTCGCCTTCGAATATAAATACCCCTTTTCCTTTCTTTACATTCACACAAAACTTCTATCCTTCTTTCTTTCTTTGTAAATTATTCATCCTCGTAAATATGTCTTCTTTAAACCAGCAATCCAAAAAGGTCATCATTGTGGACGAATTAACTCCTTCTTCTACTCCAACACGGAGTAGGAGGGGCGGCAGACTTAGAAGCTTAAGTTCTACACCTTCCAGGGGTTCTTCTTCTCATATTACTCCCTCATCTTCTTCTAGGTCTACTATTTCTTTGTCTTCTTCGAGGGCTTTCACTTCTAGATCTTCATCAAAGAGTAGAGAACACAATGAACCACTTCGTGAACCGAGGGTCGATGAGATAGTTCCTGCCGAGTATTCTCTTGCCAAGGATGGTTAGGCCATGAGTGAGCATCTTTCTTCCATGTAATCACTTGATAGTGTTGACCTTTACCCTACCCAAATAACAGAGGGTTTAGTGTCACTCGTACGCAGGGATTGTTACTGAAGCCTGATTTTCCTGTTGTTGTTCGTAACGATAGCCAAAGAATAACCTCTTACATAACTGGGTTTTCTTATGTCTATACTTATCCCTTCACATTAGGATTCAAGCCTCCCATCGACCCTGTTATTATTGAGTTTTGTCGATTCTTCAGAGTTTGCTTGGGACAAGTCGGTCCTCTTGTTTGGCGAATAGTCGCGTGCCTTAGGTATTTGGCCAATTTAGCTTCCGTAACCTTTACCTTTCATCATATTATTCACCTCTATTCTCCGATGCTGTTCCACCAAGGAGTGTTTACTCTCGCGTCCAGGAGTAAAAGGGTGTTGGTTACTCCAGATGATGACAAGGATAGAGGGTGGTATGTCCGGTATGTTGATTAGTAGGTGAAGAAAATCTCCCCTTCCCTGAGAAGTGGAACTTTGCACGTGAGTACAGTTTTCCTCACTTTCCTTTTCTTTGCTTTTGATAAACTATCAGTACCATGACTGTTTCTTTTTTTCTTTTGCAGCAACCATGGGAACCGTCGAGAATGTTTCCGGTTTCCGTGATTGGGTAGAAAAGCTTTTGTTAATCACTCCTTTAGAAGAACGTTCGTGGAAGTACCTCTCTTTGAGGTTTTGTTGGAAGGTGAAGACCCATGGTAAGTGAATTTTTTTTACTTCTTCCCTTTTTGAGCTTTATCTGATCCCTTTCATTTGTTAGGGTTTCCTGCTCGTGGAATTTCTACTGTGGCTGTGTCCGCTTCAAAGTTGTCCCTGGCTAAGGCGCAGGAGATCATTGTTGGCTCCTCCTCGTAAAAAAGAAAAGCAGGTGGGTCCAGGACCTTAGAGGATTAAGAAGAACATGAGGAGGGTTTGCTGGTCCATAGGTCACGTAGGAGGAGGGTGGTCTCTGACGATGAGTCAGCGCCCGTTGTTGATCCTCCCGTGCCTGAATCAGAACTTTCTGCTCCCGAAGATGCAACCCCCTCTCCTGTTCGTGAGTCCATTGATCACCTGTTCCAACAAGGTTTTGGTACCATTTCAGATATAGCCCCTCTTGCTGTTTTCTCTCCTCCTGCCTCTGCGGAGCTTTCGTTTATTGTTGCTGTTTATGCTCCCATGGATGTTTTTCCTCCCATTGCTGTTCCTGCTCCCATTGCATTTTCTGCTCCCCAGCCTACTCTGCCCGTAGGTCCTTCACCCGCCCCCACTTTTGTGCCTTCTGCTGTTGAAGTAGGGTCATCCAGTAGGGGGGTGATGAAGCAAGTAATAATATAGGTTCCTGCGGTGGGCAGCCTCTTGAAAAAGTTGGGCAAGGATGATGTATGGTTAAATCCATTGATAGGCTCGACTGAGAAGTCTAAGCTAGAAAGCCACAACTCCTTGACTTGGATGAACGAGATTGTGCACTCGTCCTTAAAGGTAAAACTTACTTTTCCTTCATATATATTAATATATTCTTACCGTATCTAATTTATCTCTTTATGTAGATCAACCTTATAGGCACAAAATTAATGAAGAGAATCGTTCAAGTGGAGCAATCAATGAATGACTTCTATACCGAGGCTGACAAATGGAAGGAACAATACGAGAGTTTACAGCTTGACATGGAGGCAATGGAGGAGTTAAAGTGTACCTTGGAGAAGCAGGTGAGAGTTATTGCAGCAGAACTGGCCATAAAGAAGTCGTCTTCAAACCAGGAAGGCAAGGACAAGAATATCTTGGAGTCTTCCTTTGCAGAACATCTTTCCCATGCCACCCGAAAAGATTAGGAGCCTAGAAGACCTCCGTAATTCTTCAGAGAAGGTCCAGCTTCTGGAAAGGTCTCTTGCTCCTTTACAGGCTTCTCATGATGCTGCCGTGGCTGGGAGAGATGAACTAAGAGCCGAAGCTGAATAATGGGAGAAAGATTACGAGGATTTTGAAGACAAAGCAGTTGTCGATGTTAGTTGGGCTTATTTTAATGCCCGTCTTGACACATTGACGAAAATGGGCCAAGAGAACTTTGACTTGGAAGCCGAAATTGTAAAATCCAAAGAGACGATTGAGAAGTGTCAGCAAAGTCAGAATTTCTCTTTACCTGAAGCTGAGGTCCCTGCTGCTCGTGTCTCGCCATCTCAAGCCGCTCCTTATGCCAGCAAAGACAATCCCCCCATCTAGTGAAAGATTTTATGGAACTTGGTTCTTTTTTCTTTATTTGCAACAATTGGTGGTTACCACCGGTCCCATTGGGGGTAAAGTTTGCTCCTTTGTAAGTCCCCAACTGACAACTTAGGGGCAACCTATGTATAAACAACTCCGACTTAGACTAAGTTCATACTTAGTTTTTTGCCGTATTATATCAATATTAATATTAGCATGACTTTTGATTTCTTTGAGTTTTTGTTTCACTCTTAAGTCTTTGCATGCTTTCTTTTGAGGTTTTTGGTTTACCTCTTAGTTTTTGACTTTGTATTAAAAAAAGCTTAGATTATTGTACCTTTTCATAATAGGCACGATTTATAAAAGAGGGTCATTTTTTGATCGACACTTAATGATGAAGATGTTTCAACTTCATAATGGTGTAAATGTACAAAAGAGAGATAGGAATTTCACATGTTTTTATTAACAATGTTTTGAAGAAGGTCTTTGTATTATTTCGAACTTTCGTAACATTTTAATGTGTTTGTGTATCGTCCATAACTCTTTTGTAACTGTTTTTCTTACAACAGATTTGGCATGAGCTTGTACTCGTAACCTTTTTTTCTTTTGCAACAATTTTTTCGAATTAATACAAGGGTATAACTATTTTCATTTATAACAGTTTTTGAATAAATACAAGGGTATGAATGTTTACCCATAACTGTTTTTGTTTACAATAGTTTTTGAATAAATTCAAGGATATTGTTTCATCTCTAACTAATATTCTGCCTTTAACCTAAACATTCGTTTACATTTACGAATATGTTTTTTGAAACATTCGTTTACATTTACGAATATGTTTATTGAAGGTTTTTGAATCAGTCTTTGTGTTTTTGTCTTTGGCTCTTTGATTTTGCTCATAGTACTTGACTTGTTTGGGAAGATGGATCTTCAGGCTTGAGCTTTGACTTTTTGATAGTCTTATTTGCTTCTTCTTTGCCTTCCATACTGTATAGTCCCCCAAGTATTTGAGCTTTGAAGAATGAAATCTCGAGCAGTTGACTATTCCTTCCTTGTGGTCCTTTTCCTGAAAAGGAAAAATATACGGGACTTGTAACAACCCGATCGGTCGTTTTGCGTATTTGGACCCCGATCCCCCAAATGATACTTTCTGTAGTGGCTTATCGTGATTTGTGACTTGCGGGGATGGGTGGTTCGGGATTTGGAAGTGTTTGGAATAGTAAAGGAACACTTGGTTCCTTATGGTTGGCTTTTAAAGCCAAGTTTGACTTCGGTCAACATTTTGAGTAAACGACATCGGAATCAAGTTTCGATGATTCCAGTAGCTTCGTATGATGATTTTGGACTTGTACGTATGTCCGGAATGGGGTTTGGATGACCCGGGAGCGTTTTGACGCCAAATAGCAAAATAAAGTTTCCTTAAGTTTGAAATTTGGTTTGTAACGTGATTTTATGTTATCGAGGCCCGAATGGAATTTCGAGATCGGGAATAGTTCCGGTATGTCATTCATGACTTGCCTGCAAAATTTGGTGTCATTCCGAGTAGTATAGGTCGGTTCGGCGCATTGAAACTGAATTCAAGAACATAGGAATTCTTAAGTTTGATCCTAGGGGTTTTGAGGGGTAGATTTATAGATTTAGCATTGTTTTGGGTGTTTTGAAGGCTCGAGCGAGTCCGTATTATGATTTAGGACTTATTGGTATAATTGGACGGGGGTTCGGGTGGGCCCAGGTGCCTCCCGGACACCACACGAGGCCAAAACCCAGCTGAAAATGCATCTGGTGCACTTGATCTGTTGTGACCGCAGGTGCGGTTGCTCAGCCGCAGGTGCGGGACCGCTCCTGCGGTCCCAGCCTCGCAGGTGCGGGAATTTCGCAGGTGCGGATTTAATTTCGCAGGAGCGGAACCGCAGGTGCGGTCTCCAGCTCCGCAGGTGCGGGCCCAATCTTCCCTGCCCAACTCGGCAGGTGCGAGCCCCAGCTCGTAGGCGCGATCCTCGAGCCGCAGGTGCGGAACCCCTGTAGGCCAGGCAGTGCACTTTCACTTAAACACGAGATTTCCTTCATTTTTTCCATTTTACACCTCCATTGAAGAGTTGAGAGCTTGGGAAGAACTCTCCACTACCTAGCTACTAAGAGGTAAGTAAATTATATTTAAATGTTAGATTTTTACACCAAAACTTAGGTAGATTAACATCTAAATAGTGGAAATCATAGGGGATAGAGTGAAAACCTAGTATTTATGAACTTTAGCGAATTTCACCACTTTTCTACTATGAAATCATATAAAAATTGCATATTAATGATCCTTAGGCTATGGGTGAGTGTTATCTTCGAAAATTTCCGGAATCCGAGCATGTGGGCCCGTGGGTGTATTTTGAAATTTCTTCAAGAATAGTGAATTTACTAAATAAGTAGGAGAATTTCCATACCTTGAGCACGCATTGTCGTATTTATATATCCTTTGACTAGTTTCGCATCCTCGGGTGTAAAGTTTGGAGTTTCGGGCGCGTTCTTGGTCGGGAAGTAGATTCTACGCGAGGTGAGTCTCCTTTTCAACCTTGTAAGAGGGAATTATCCCCATAGGTAAATGTAAACGATTGTATTTGTCCTTATTTGCGGGGGCTACGTACGCGCAAAGTGACGAGATTCCGTGCGTAGCTACTACTCTGTTGTGTCGGGTAGAACTTAGGATTTTCACAAGCATGCCTCTATGTGCCTTACCTGTATCTTTACATGTGTTCCTGGTTGCTTATTATCCTTGAAATTGACATGAGAATTTCGGAAGCTATGTGTAAGTTTAAGTGCTTAAATCCCTGAATTTAAGAATAATCCATGATAAATTCCTGAATTTCCTGATAATTCTGTGTATGTCTACGAGCACCCGTGTCGCATGTATAATTCGTGAGCGGGGTAGCCTTATATTTATGTCAACCGCGTCGCATGATCGATTCGCGAGTGGGGTAATAGATGAATCTATGGTTCGTGCCGCTCGACTCTTGGCAGTGCACATTTAAATTTCTGCATCGCTTCGGCCGTACGCCTCGGCATATTATATGCTATG
>ML242319.1:971-11974 GCA_005239495.1 Nicotiana undulata
GACAGTTGGAACAGGTTCGTAATGTCATTTTGGACTTGTCCGCAAAATTTCAGGTCAATCGAAGTTGTTTTGGATAAATTCGGCGTCATTGGTGAATTTTAGAATTTTTGAAGTTCTTAGACTTGAATCCGATGTGAACTTGGTATTTTGATGTTAGTTTTGGTGTTTTGAGGGTGCAACTAATTTTTAATGATGTTATGGGATATGTTGGTAAGTTTGGTTGGGGTCCCGAGGGGCTCGGGATGGTTTCAGGTGGTTAACGGGACGTTTTGAGTGATTTTGGTGAATCTGCACATTGCTGTTGCTGGTGTTTTCGCACCTGCGGAAAGGGAGCCGCAGGTGCGGTTCCGCAGGAGCGGACTGGTCTCCACAGGTGCGAGATTTGGCTGAGTGGGGAGTGGTTCGCAGGTGCGGAAGGTGCATCGCAGACGCGGAATTGGGAGACTTCAGGGGAGATCGCAGGTGCGGAAGGAGCATCGCACCTGCGAAGCCGCAGGTGCGAGTAAGTGAACGCAGGTGCGAGATCACTGGGCAGAAGGTATAAAAACCCAGCCTTCACGAATTTTAGCTATCTTTCTCAATATTTCATCCGGGTTTGAGGCTTCTGAAGGTCTTTTGAAGAGGGAATTTTTGTTTTTCATAGAGGTAAGTGTCCTAGTTATTAAAACTCAATTATGGGTGATTATGGGGCATATAACCAGTGTAAATTCATGGAAAATCAGTAGAAAAATTGGGTTTTAGGGCTTNGGGACGTGGGCCCGGGGCTCGGGTTTTGACCGGTTTCGGACTTTTGAGTTAAATTCGATATTTTTCAATTGGAATTCGTTCCTTAAGCATATATTGATGATAAAAATCTGAACTTGGTAGATTTGGAGCCTTCAGAGGTTGATTCGAGAGGCAAGCATATTGCGGAATAATTCCGGGCTAGTTTTGAGGTAAGTAATGTCTTGAAATCCTGTCCTGAGGGTATGAAACCCCGGACTATGCACCCTTCACGGGTTTTGGAATACAAAGATTGAAACTTGGGAAATATATTCCCTACTTAGGCAACTATTGAGTTGCGAAACCGATTTTTAAGACTTTGCTTAATTAGTATTTATATATTATGATATGTTTTGGGTTGTAAGCCGTGTTTGGGGCCTAGTGCCGATCTGTTTACCCCTTGGGGGACTGTTTTACTGTGTTTCCTCACTTGATATGTTGTGAATTACAATCAGTCTTTTCCTGATAAATTTTTTTGACACTCATAGTATTTTGATACTATATTGAAAAATGAAACATTGTTTTAGGTCGAGAACCCTGTTTGTTTATGGCCTTAGGGCTAACTGAGAGTGTATGACTGAGTGATGCGAGGAGGCTTCCAGGCCTTATGAGAGAGGTGAGGAGGCTTCCAGGCCTTTTGAGAGAGGTGAGGAGTCTTCCGTGTCTGACTGAGTGATGCGAGAAGGCTTCCAGGATGGACTGATTCTGATAGCTCCCGTCACATCTTAGGACGGGGGAGGGGCATAGTCTCCCGCAGCCCGTACTCCTGAGCAGAGGGTCCAGGTTGATCAGGCCCCAGAGTTTATTCATATGCCCCCAGTGGCAGCATGAGACTAGGGTAGCTGCTTCTGAGGTAGAGCAGCTCAGACTTGAGAGGTACAAGAAGTAGCACCCACCCACTTTTAGCGGATTAGGTTCAGAGTATGCTCAGGGTTTTCTTGAGGAGTATCATCGTATTCTCCGCACTATGGGCATATCGGAGACGAGTGGGGTTTCTTTCACCGCTTTCCAGTTGAGGGGAGCGGCATATCAGTGGTGGTGTGCCTATGAGATGAGTAGTCTGGAAGAGGCAGTCTCACTCACTTGGACTCAGTTCTCAGTTTTGTTTTGCGGGAGTATGTCCCTTAGAGCCTCCGGGATACTTGGGCACGTAGAATTTGAGCATCTGCGCCAAGGTTCTATGACCGTGTCGGAGTATGTAGTCCATTTCAGCAATTTGGCTCGACATGCACTGGTTTTTGTTACTACAGTTAGGGAGAGGGTTCATCGCTTCATTGACGGACTCCACCCTAGTATTCAAACCAGTATGGCCAGGGAGTTGGAGATGGATATCTCTTATCAACAGGTCGTGAGAATTGCTAGGAGAGTGGAGGGCATGCTTGCCCGGGACAGAAACGAGTGAGTGGCCAAGAGGTCTTGAGGGACTAGTCATTATTCAAGAGCTCGTGCACCAGTATCATGACATGGTAGGGGTTTTGTGAGTCGCCTTGTTCTTTCAGCTCTTCCAGTCGCCAGTGGTGTTCTAGTTCCTTCCAGGCCTCAAGAGCCTTATTATGCACCATCAGTATCCAGTGTGCCTCCTGCTCGGGGGACTATTAGCAGCCAGTCCAGTTGTCCAGGTCCGAGCCAGTCTCAGTTGCCGCATCCTCCGAGGAGTTGTTTTGAGTGTGGTGATACTCGTCATATGGTTAGGGATTTTCCCCAGACGCAGGAGGGGTGCACCTCCGCAGACGTCTCAGCCGCCACGTGCTCCACCGGGTCCTCCGGCCATTCTTCTAGCCCCAGCTGCTGCCCCACCCACTGAGGCAGCTCGAGGTGAAGGTCGGGGAGGTTGAGGTCGCCTAGAGGGGAGGCCAGGCAAGATATTATGCCTTTCCAGCTCGTTCAAAGGTAGTTGCTTTCGCATCTGTCATTACAGGTATTGTTCCAGTCTGTCATAGAGATGCATCGGTATTATTTGGCCTAGGCTCTACGTATTTATATGTGTCTTCTTATTTGGCTCCACATTTGGAGGCATCTCGGGATTATTTGAGTTCCCTTGTTTATGTATCTACTCCTGTGGGAGATTCTCTTATTGTGGACCGCGTATACCGGTCGTGTTTGATTTCTCTTAGTGGTTTTGAGACCAGAGCTGATTTATTATTGATAAGTATGGTAGATTTTGATGCTATCTTGGGCATGGACTGGTTGTTGCTCCATTATGCTCTTCTTGTTTGTCATGTTAAGATTGTGACGCTGGCTATGCCAGGCTTACCGTGATTAGAGTGGAGGGGTACCTTAGAGTATATTCCCCACAGGGTTATTTCATTTCTTAAGGCTCAGTGAATGGTTGAGAAGGGGTGTGATGCGTATTTGGCCTATGTTAGAGATGTCGGTATTGATACCCCTACAGTTGAGTCATTTCTAGTAGTGAGGGATTTCCCTGATGTATTTCTAACTGATCTTCCAGGCATATCGCCCGACAGAGATATTGATATTGGCATTGATTTATTGCCGGGCACTCAGCCCATTTCTATTCCTCCTTACCGTATGGCTCCTCCCGAGTTGAAGGAGCAGTTGCAAGAGTTGCTTGTAAGGGTTTCATTAAGCCTAGTGTGTCACCTTGGGGTGATCCAGTCTTGTTTGTGAAGAAAAAGGATGGCTCTATGCGTATGTGTATTGATTATCGCAAGATGAACAAGGTTACAATGAAGAACATGTATCTATTTCCTCGCATTGATGATTTATTTGATCGGTTATAGGGTGCCAAGGTGTTTTCCAAGATTGACTTGCGTTTAGGCTATCATTAGTTGAAAATTCGAGAGTCGGATATCCCGAAGATTGCTTTCAGGACCAGATTTGGTCATTAGAGTTTCTTGTCATGTATTTTGGGCTGACCAATACCCCATCAGCCTTTATGTATTTGATGCACAGTGTGTTCCGGCCTTATCTTGACTCCTTCATCATTGTGTTTATTGACGACATTCTAGTGTATTCCCGGACTCGAGAAGATCATGAGCAGCACCTGAGGACTATGCTTCAGACTTTGAGGGAGAAGAGGTTGTATGCAAAATTATCTAAGTGTGAGTTCTTGCTTGCTTCAGAGGCATTCTTGAGTCACATAGTATCTAGTGATGGGATCAAGGTAGATTCGAAGAAGGTGGAGGTAGTTCAAAGTTGGCCTAGACCATCATCAGCTACGGAGATCCGCAGTTTCCTTGGTGTGGCGGGATATTACCGTCGCTTTGTAGAGGTGTTTTCATCTATTGCAGCACCTATGACCAGGCTGACCCAGAAAGGTGCTCCGTTCAGGTGGACGGAGGAGTTGTTTAACCAAATAATTAGATTTTTAGTCAGAGCTATTTTAAGAAGTACTCGGGCTTCTGATAACCGAAGAAATCAGCTAATAATAAGAATTAGACTTGTAAATAAGAATGCAGTAAGATCGCTTAAAAGTAAATATATTTCAGTAGCGGTTCGAGTGTGTCCATACAAGTGAGATTTTACTCCCTTTTATAGGAAATTTCTTAATATAACATCTACTCCTCTTAATGATTGATCATTAATGATTAATAATATCATTAATGTAATGTTACAATGGGTAATCGTAACTGTTGTGTGAAGATTATGTAACGTATAGCTCATTGATTGAAGATCTTTGAATCTGCCCTTTATTCTGCCCTGGTTCATTCTGATCGTGTCTCTTCAGCTCCTCAATTAGACTGGGGCTTCCGCATCTAATTGTCTAGTGGGTATGCTATTCCGTTCCTCTTTGTCCCGTACCTCTTTGTAAACTTTTGACCAGCTGTCATATTTCCACTGCTCCACATAGATTGCCTTGTCACCAAAAATATTACACATGTGAAGTCTATTTTTTACCAATACATATAGTCCCCCCACTTACCAATTAATTATCAATTAAATATTTGGTAAGTGGATACTCATTTATTGCGGGAATTTTTCGCCGCCGTTTCACTCGTACCATTGCATCCGTCTCTGAATGTATATGTCTCTTGTCACTTCCATTTAATGCTCGTTCCACGTGGCATTCTCGGATTGGAACTACAATTCATCAGCGCCTTTTAGGGCTTTTTTGCGGCTGCATTAGTCACGAAGTGACAGTTCTAATTATGACTTTCACATCAGTGTTTTTTCCATTTTTTGATGGTTGCCTTTGAGTATAAATACCCCTTTTCCTGCCTTTGCTTTCACGAAAAACTTCTAACTTTCCTTCATTATTTGTAAATTCCTCTTTCATGTAAATATGTCTTCCTCAAATCAAGAACCCAAGAAGGTTATCATTGTAGACGAACTATCTTCTTCTTCTGCTCCAATCCAGAGTAAGAGGGGTGGTAGACTAAGAAGCTTGAGTTCTACACCTTTTAGGGGTTCTTGTTATCCTCGTAACATTATTTCTCCCTCATCTTCTAGGGTTAATGTTTCTTCATCTTCTTCTAGGGCTAGAGCTTCTAGATCTTCTTCTAAGAGTAGAGAACCTAACGAACCACTTCGTGAGCCAAAATTCGATGAGATTATTCCTGCTGAGTTTTCTTTTGTAAAGGATAGTGAGTCCATAAGAAAACAACTTTCTTCTATGACATCTCATGATCGTGATGATCTTTACCCTACTCAAATCACTGAGGGTTTAGTTTCACTCGTGCGTAGAGATTGTTATTGGAAATCTGACTTTCCAGTCTTAATTCCCAATGAAAATCAGAGAATAACCTCTTACAAAACTGGGTATTCTTATGTGTATACTTATACCTTTATTTTAGGATTCAAGCCTCCCATCGACCCTGTCATCATAGAATTCTGTCGATTTTTTAATGTGTGCTTGGGATAGATCGGTCCTCTTATCAGGAGGGCAGTAGCATGCCTTAGATATTTGGCCACCTTAGCTTCAGTTCCTTTTACTTTCCATCATCTCATTCATCTCTATTCTCCTATGTTGTTCTGCCAAGGAGTTTTTACTCTTGCGACTAGGTGTAAAAGAGTTTTGGTTATACCTGATGATGATAAAGATAGAGGGAGGTATGTCTTGTATGTTGCTGTCCCTACTAAAGTTTTGGTAGGTGAAGAAAATCTCCCCTTCCCTGAGAAGTGGAACTTTGCACGTGAGTACAGTTTTGCTCACTTTCTACTTTATATATTTTTTTTATAAATCTTCAGTACCGTAACTGTTATTTTTCTTTTTGCAGCAACCATGGGAACCGTTGAGGAGGTCTCCAGTTTCCATGGTTGGGTAGAAAATTCCTGTTGATTGCTCCATTGGAAGAACGCTCTTGGAAGTACCTCTCGACGAGGTTTGGTTGGAAAGTGAAAACCCATGGTAGGTGTTTTTTTTATATTTCCTTTCTTTCTCTTTTTAAGCTTCCCTATTCCCTTTTATTTGTTAGGGTTTCCCGCTCGTGGGGTCTTTGCTGCTGCTGTATCTACTTCAAAACTGTCTTTGGATAAGGCCCAAGAAATTATTGTGAACTCTTCTTCATCAAAAAGGAAAGCAAGTGGGTCTCGGACCTTGGAAGAGCAGGAGGAACACTATAACAAAAAGGGTGTTTAGCGGAAATACAAAACGGTTTTAGCGGCAATAACAATAGCTGCTATATCTTTTACCGACCATTGGTGTTTAGCCGCTGGTGTTGGGGTCGCTAAAGCCTTTAGCGGCTATTGTCACAAAAGCTGGTAAAAGGTATGGTTTATTGCCGCTAAAGATTATTATCTTTAGCGACAATTGTTTGCGGCAATTATAATGGATACTAAATCTAATCCATAACGGCTAATTATACTGCTTTAGCAACCATTTTTTTATAGCTGCTAAATTCAAAATAATTGCCGCTAAAAGTTCACATCTTTAATGGCAATTGTTTGCGGCAATTATTATGACTACTAAATCCAATCCATAATGGCTAATTATACTCCTTTAGCATCCATTTTTATAGCCGCTAAATTCAAAATAATTGCCGCTAAATGTTCGCATCTTTAACGGCAATTATTTTGTGGTAATTAAAATGGCCATAGTATCACTTCTGAAAATATCTTAGTTTGTCATTTTAGTAGCTAATATGTTTAACTAAATTGCCGCTAAAAGTCATATTTTAACGGTAGTTGTTTTACAACAATTATAACAGATGCAATATCCCTTGTAAAACATCTTAATTTGCCCATTTATCGTTCATTTATATAGCTGGTATATCCAACTAAATTAGCGCTAAAAGTCACAATAATAGCAATATTGTAGCCATCATTAATAATAGTTACTACATTTATCCAAAATATGACCAAATAAGAAAATATATTAATATTAATTTAAAAAAAAAACATAATATATCTCATTAAATCTTAACAAATTAAAGGAAGTACTAATCAACAATATTGATGTCACAATAACTAAACTTATATTGTTTGAACTAAATAGCTAATGTCATTATATAACTAATCCTGACGAATGATGATCTTCAAACGATTTTCGCAACTTTTCATCATTATTTAATCTTCCACCTGCCGAATTATCGAGCATCAAACTATATGACCTGAAATTATAAAATAATTGTATCAGAAGATAACATATAATGCGGAAAAAACATCTTCAAAATTCCATCACTGTCACAATTCATAAATATGGGAATATAGCAATGTTGTTGCAGGTTCATTTCTTGTCTGGTTCAACTTCCTATCTCAGCAACTAAGTAGTTAATCAAAGTAATGAAATCACATGCAACTCCAATTCAAGAAAACTACTCGATGCGATGGTAAGTCCCAAGCTTGTAAACTTGCAAAATCAGTTACTTTTAGCACTAGTCGTGTGGTGAAAAACAGAAACACACAAGGCAAACCACAACAACAAAATAAGGCAATGGTGGCAAATACACAAGAGGGCGTTTCTTATACTCCTCAGTGCCCATGCTCTGGTGAAATTAGAAGATTGGGCTTCATTGACTGCCGATGCCAAAACCAGAAAATGTTACATGAACATAGATTCGTTGCCCAAGGAGTTCTTGCTACCCAGGGAAGCTTCTCATGCTCCTCCAACGACCAAGATGGCTAATAATAGAGGTTTCAGAGCTGGGTTACGGCACAATACACACATGGAGTCCAGGTCAGGAACACCTTCAGAAGATGATGAAAGGCCAAATGCATTAAATGTAAGAAATGCATTACAGAGGAGTCAAAATACAGCTGAATTGGGAGAAGAGATCTGGAATTACAGAATGCATTACTATGGCAGTAAGGAAGCATTTCTGTTCCTAAAGACTTGCTCCTCCTGGCTTGGACAACTTTTAATGACGCAACTGGTCAAGCTGGTCTTATTTGCAGAATATGGTTGGAAATTATTGTTGATGAAAAGAATGGAAGGCTATGTTACAACATAGGGATATCAGGGGGAATTTTAAATTCGGGAAAGAAGTCAGAAACTCTCTCAGACACGAGTTTCGAGGAGAGAGCCTAAAAACTCTTTTCGGTGACTCTCTTCTTTTCCGATGGCTATCTCCCTGGTCTTAACTACTATGCTTTTCAATTTTTCAATTTTCTGACTTTCTAGTTATGATGGGAAAATTATTCTTTATATCTAGCAAAAAATCTTTTGAGCTTCAAAACACTAGTGCTGATTTTAACAGATGGTTTTCAATCACGGAATGTAGAGAAAGGTTTGTTAGCAAGCTTATCATCAATGCTGACAATCTGCACTGGGTATGCGATGCTATGTTACAAGCATCACTGGGGAGAGGAAACCTCTGTAGAAGATGGGGACGAAATATTGAAGCTTACACATACAAAGTGTATCAAAACTACAACATTCATGGTAGATTCCTAAGTGTTGAAGCATGGCTTGGGGACAAGAAAGATGCTATTATTATTCCAGAACATGATTACAACACTGGGTGGACTGATATTGCTAATAAAATCATACGATTTCTTGGAAACTTTTCTGATACACGATTCAATCTAGCAGGTGAACAATCTTATGTGGATGCTGCAAAAATTCCAAAATGGCATGAAGATGGTGATCTGAGAGCTGTAGGTGGGCAGGAAAGTATCACTAACACATCCAGGAAGATCGAAAGCAGCGACACTACAGAAATTGTTAACCCCAAGCACCTCTCTAACTTCATAAAAAATATAGAGGGATATCCTGGTTGATTATGATGGTACTTGGAAGATTTAACAATTTGATGGGATTTTGAGCAATGAGGGCTATCAGTCATGGCTGAAGTTTTCATTTCTTTGAACTTTTCAAATAGTGCACTTAGCAGCTTGTCATCAAAGTATCCATTGGTACAGAGAAGAGTTTAAGCCAATGATCTTGGATACAGAACCATACGTGGGTTAAAAATGTGAAATTCTTCCAGGGAAACTCCGAATACAGGCCTAGATCGTTTGTACAGACAGACTTTTTGGGTGCTAAGATCCAAAGTCGAGAGGGAAGTTACCCTTTACTGGTGCTTCTCTATTAATGTTGTATTACCACCGAGACTATCCCAAGAGAGTTGTATTTGAGTACAAGAAAGATTATGGGAATTCTAACAACACAAACACGCACACAGCACGACACAATGAAACTCAAACTGTGTCATCTAACTAGCCAACATGGGGGAATAATTGGAGAAAAATTCAAAAGATGAGTAGTACCGTGAGACAGTGAAGTATTTTCAGCAACACTAGGTATCCTTGATGTTTGTGCTACTCGTTCATGGCCACTGTTGGTGTCAGGGACCTAATAAATATTAACACATTAGATAACAATACTTTTATAGGATTGAAACTTCATTAAGAATGCCTATAACTTATGAAAATTGAGTTACCTGTTCATTTGAGGTGCCATTGATATTTTGAGGGATAGATTCATTAGAAACAAATTTGCGCATCAATTGTCTCACTTGGAGTAATTCTGAATGCATCTTCTCATGATTTTGTTTCATCAGATTCATTTCTTCATTGTGTTTATCTTTTAACTCAGTTAGCTCCCGTGTTAACCTTTGTATGGACTCATTAGACGAATCCTCTGCAACAATATTTCCTAAGGAAGATCTACTACCCCATAGAACAGAAGGAGTTGGACCAAGTCCTAAACCACGAACATACCCACTTTTGTCATTTCCTAACACCTGGGAATACACATCGCCTACCCAAGCAACACTGCGAGGAGGTTGATCAATAGAGATCTCACTATTATTCATCCTTTAATTTATCATTTCCTGACCATAGAATACATAAATCCAAGTTGGAATTCATTTATTCGCTTTTATGTTTTTTTCTAAACTATTTCCCAATTCAGAAATTTAAATAAAAACGAAATCTTACGATTGCATTGGCAAAATCAACAGTGGTCTACCATCCTTACGTTGTTTATGAGTTAATAAGAAAATTTGTGCTCGTGTAGGTTCTACCCCATTTACAGCCTAATACAATAAAATTGATGTCAGATATGCGTGAAAAAAATATCATGACCCAATTTTCCCTCCGTTGGGTACCGTGATGGCACCTAGTCTTAGGGACTAGGTAAGCCTAATGTTTCATTGAACAACAACAATAATAAAGGAAATATAAAAGTCTCGATATGAAATCTTGACAGAATTTACAATTTCCCAAAACCCGGTAATTACAAGTCATAAGCTCTATGAATTCATTCTACCAATCTAAATACAACTGTCCAAAAATGAACAAGTAAAGTCGGAATAAATAGGAAGGTGACTCCGAAGCCTGCGAACGCAACAACAGGTTTACCTTGAGTCTCCTCAGCAAAGATCCACACAGCTAGCAACGGTAAATACCCGGATCTGTGCAAAACAAAAATGCACAGAATAGTAGTATGAGCACACCACAGCGGTGCCCAGTAAGTATCAAGACTAACCTCGGTGAAGTAGTGACGAGGACTAGTCTGGACACCCACTGGTCTAATAAATAAGAGACATAGCAGTAATGATCGAAACAAAATATTGTCTAAAACCTGCGAATGAAGTTTAACGGCAGAAAATATAAAGTGGAAGGGAATGCAGTGAGTAAGGAAACGGAGCAGCATAACAAAAATACGCAAGAAGGGAATGAAAACACGCAAACCAAAGACGAAATCACAATACCATAAAACACTCAAACTCAGCACCGCATCAATTCACTCATGTCAGGCCTTAGCCAATAAACTCAGTAAAGCTGTCAAAAATTTGAGTGAAAACCTTTAAATCATGATTTTTATATTGAAAACCTTAAGATGATAATTGATTTGAAGATAGGGAAGGGAATTCTTCCTTGAACAAAATTTTATGAAT
>MDKH01101003.1:0-52904 GCA_005239495.1 Nicotiana undulata
TTTGGGAGGAAGTTTGCAGGGGTTTAGGTCTGGTTATTTATGAGTTATAATGGGGTATATACTACAGTAGATAAGCCTTTTAATGGGCTATCATTTAACCAAGTAGGTGACCCACCTACTTGTCACCTAGCAGCTTGTGCAGTCTCGCGAAAATGTCTATATCTCTCTACTCCGATGTCGTATTGATAAACGGTTTAATGAGTTGTAAACTAGACTCATAGATGTTCAATTTTATGGGTAGATCACCCTGTAATTCATAGTAGATTTGTTGAAAAGCTTAATAACATTTGACCTAAATTTTAAGTAACACTATGAACCTAAGTTGCGACAACTCTTGTCGACTTTTGTTTGATAACTCGTTTGA
Organism: Nicotiana undulata; assembly: GCA_005239495.1. Lineage (NCBI taxonomy): Eukaryota > Viridiplantae > Streptophyta > Magnoliopsida > Solanales > Solanaceae > Nicotiana > Nicotiana undulata. The sequence continues at coordinate 365 of MDKH01101003.1, forward strand.
CTTCAAGACTATGATACGGATATTATATGATTCAAATACCTTAAAACATGTCCTCTTGAGAATATCAAGCACCCTTAGGTTTATCCAAAAATACGAGTTACAACATCCTCGATTCACTTAACTTCTAATACGTGTTAATCACTCTTATACACTCTTGTATCATTTAAGATCAATAGAATTAACTTCTTTATCATCTCAAAGATAATATCTTCTCCTGTTTATGTCGATTAACTTATGGCATGAGCCAACATACGTGAATATGGTTCCTTATAATTTAATTAACTATATTCTCACCCTAAAGTACATGTTATAACATTCCAAACTCGTCGACTTTTGATGAAACTTATTCTCTTCAGTTGGTTTAGCTTCTAAGCTTTCCAACCCTCTTGGCACTCGTTATTCATGATCTTAAATATTTGTAACCTCAAATGTAATATGATTAACTTACTTTATATTCCATCAAATATAATATTATTCGTGAGCTTACATCAATTAACTTACGATGTACTCTCATGTACGAAAACATGGGGTGTAACATTGTTCCTGGAAGATGATGATATGGACTGTTGCGTGATTGTTGAGGAGGAGGAGGAGGAAGGTGTATTGGTAAAAATAAGCTTCACATGTGTGCTAATTATGATGACTCAACAATCCATGTGGAGAAATGAAAACATGACAATTGGATGAGACTTTACGAAGAGGTACGAGACAAAGAGGAACGAAACAACATACCCACGAGGTAATCAGGTACAGGAATCTCAATCTAATTGAGGAGATGAGGAGACACGATCAAAATAAATCGAGGCAGAATGAAGCGCAGATTCGAAGATCTTCAATCAATGAGTCAAACTTTACATAATCTTCACGCAACAATTACGATTAATCATTGTAACGTTACATTAATGCCATTATTAGTCATTAATGCTCAATCACTGAAAAGAGTAGACATTATATTAAGAAATTCCCTATAAAAGGGATTAAAATATAACAAGGACACGTTCGAACCATTATTGAAATATACTTACTTTTACACATCTCTACTGCTTTACGAATTTATTTACAATTATTTCCATATTCTTTTGGTTATCAGAAACCCATGTTCTTCTTAAAATAGCTTTGGCAGAGAATCTAATTCTTTGGTTAAATAAATTGGTTCTGTTACCGGGAATCTGATAATCTCTGCTTTTTCTCAAACAACATTCTATGAATTATGTCGAACGCCAACGACAACAACCAACAGAGAATTGGAACTCTAAATCCATCACCTTCAGGATCCCCACGAGGCTCAAGGGAACAATCCCCAGAGAGATCTATGACTCAAAACGATAATCACAATGGAAATGAACAAACAGGAGAACAGACCGTGTAAGACAAATGGTTGGTGAATATGTGAATCAAGCCTTACAAGCTTTCATGAGGGGAGTACCAGCTGCATCACCTACACCTCCTCCTAACAACACTGCAACTGTGGAAAATCCACAGTCCGGATTAAGAAACTCAGGAAGTAGAGGCCCTCCAAATGAGTCCCTCGAAGCAAGACGAGGTATGTCCAATAATCCGGAATTACAATCTTAATTACTAACCTTGCAGAAACAGGTGAAGGAACAAACCGACCGAATTGAGAAAATTCCTGGAGTACCACCTATCATCAAGGGCATTAACGTTGATAGATATTCTCAACAACCTTGGAAGGCAAGTGTTGCACCCTTGCCTATTCCCAAGAAATTCAAAATGCCTGATATTCCCAAGTACGATAGGACAACTGATCCACGTGATCATGTAATTGCTTTAACAACAGGAGTAAAAGGCAACGATCTAACTAAGCAAGAAATTGAATCAGTATTGGTCAAAAGGTTCGGAGAGACACTCACCAAAGGAGAACTAACATGGTATTCTCTTCTACCCGAAAATTCTATTGACTATTTTGTTGAGATTGCAGATTCTTTTATAAAAGCACATTCCGGTGCAAAAAAAATCGAAAAAAGAATGGAAGACATATTCAAAATAAAATAAGGAGACGCGGAGTTGCTTCGTGAGTTTGTAGACAGGTTTCAACGAGAAAGAATGATGCTACCAAGGGTACCTGAAAATTGGGCAGCAATGGCGTTTGCAAGCAATTTAAATGATAGAAGCTCAGAAGCCACGAGAAGACTCAAGGAAAGCTTAAGAGAATTCCCAGCCACGACATGGAACGATGTCTATAACAGGTACAACACTAAGTTACGAATAGAAGAAGACACCATTGCTCAATCAAAAGCTGAATATCGGATCAGTTCTAGACGCTCTAAACCAGAAAGGAGAATGGGTAAGAATAGGTACAATCCATATATGGGACCTTCGGGACGGGAAAGTCGTTACAAGTTTGAAAATACACGGTCAGAATATAGACCATCAAATAGAGATACGAGCCCATCCTCCTCAAGATCCAGAAAGGATCGGGATGAACAAAATAGAGGTAATGCAAGAGTTGGAGACTACAACTTCAATGTAAGTACTTCTGAATTAATTACAGTACTGAGAAACATGGGAGATAAAGTTCGATGGCACAAATAAATGAGATCGAATCCAAATAGAAAGAATCCAAACTTCTTGTGCGAATTCCATAACGATCATGGACACAGAATATCAGATTGCAGATTATTGCAAGGTGAGGTAGAACAATTATTAAGACAGGGCTATCTAACAAAACTGTTTAGTGAAAAAGGTAAACAGGCATATATGAAGAACAGGCAAGAGCCCCCAAAGCCACCATCTCCAAAGAGAACAGTGAACCTGATACACATAGGAGAAGAAGTGAACGGAGTAGTTTGCAAAAGAACAACAAACTTCACAATTACACACGGGAAGCGGATTCGTGAAGCCATGGAAGCAGACAATATGTCATTCGACCACGCAAATGTTAACAGATTGATGCTTTCTCATAACGATGCACTGGTAATATCCCTACTTATACACTACACTAACGTAAAAAGGGTGTTGATTGATCCAGGTAGCTCAGTCAATATCATTTTGTTGAGAGTTGTGGAAGAAATGCTAATGGAGGATCGAGTAATCCCAAAAGCACGAGCCTTATCTTGGTTTGACAACTCTACGGTTATAACAAAAGGAGAAATTGAGCTTAGTACCTATGCAGAAGGAGTAATCAAAGATATGAAATTTCAAGTCATTGATACTAATATGGCTTACGACGCAATCATGGGGAGACCATGGATCCATGATATGGAAGCAATACCATCTACTTTACATCAGGTAATTAAATTCCCTTCCAAATGGGGAATTTAATAGATTCGAGGCGATCAGCAGACCTCAAGAAATATAAATTCAGTAGTGCACTCTAACAGAAAAGAGGTAACGGAAGAATCAAAAGACGAGGAAATCACCCAAACAGGTACAGAAGAAGATAGCCACGAGAAGGTGCAAATCACCACAGTGGCAACAACAAAACATACGGACATGGATTCCAGACCCGATGTCATTCAGGAGCCAGACAAAGACGATCATCTTAGAACAACTACTGAGGAGCTCAAAGCTATCCCACTGTTCGAGCAGGAGCCTGAGCAAAAAGTTCATATAGGCACGAGGCTAAGCCCCGCGAGAAGAGGTAAGTTAATTGAATATTCAAAATCTAACGCAGATTGTTTCGCTTGGTCCCATTCAGTATGACAGGTATACCTCCCGAAGTGATGTCTCATAAACTAAATGACGATCCATCCTTCATGCCTGTCAAGCAAAAGAAAAGAAAGCAAGGACCATTCAAGAACCAAGTAATCGATGAAGAGGTACAGAAACTCTTTAAAATTGGTTCTATATGTGAGGTAAAATATCCTAATTGGCTAGCTAATACCGTAGTGGTACCAAAAAAGAAAGGTAAATGGAGAGTATGTGTAGATTACACAGATCTGAATAAAGCATGCCCTAAAGACTCATTTCCATTACCGCACATAGATCAAATGATTGATGCCACTGCAGGTCATGAATTGTTAAGCTTTCTAGATGCGTATTATGGTTATAATCAGATAAAAATTGATCCCTCAGACGAGGAAAAAACTTCCTTCATTACAAACAGGGGGACTTATTGTTACAAAATCATGTCTTTTGGCCTAAAACATGTTGGAGCCACGTATCAAAGGCTAGTGACCAAGATGTTCTAGGAAGATCTGGGGAAAACAATGAAAGTATACATTGATGGCATGCTGGTAAAATCAACACAAGCGAAAGATCATTTCCAGCATCTTTCAATCACCTTCGAAATCCTGCGCAGGTATAATATGAAATTAAATCCAGAAAAATGCGCCTTTGGCGTTGAATCAGGTAAGTTTTTGGGTTTTCTTGTATCAAATAGAGGTATAGAAGTAAATCCTGCTCAAATTAAAGCTATTGACGAAATCCCTGATATACTTACGAGCAAAAAAGAAGTTCAAGGACTAACAGGAAGAATTTATGCCTTAGGAAGATTTATCTCCAGGTCTTCGGAGAAATATTTTAAATTATTTTCAGTTCTAAAAAAGCAGAATAAGTTCAAATTGACTGAAGGATGCCAACAAGCTCTCAAAGATCTGAAGGCTTATCTATCAAAACCCCCGTTGCTGTCTAAACCAAAGGAGGGGGAAAGGTTGTATGTCTATCTTGTCATTGCAGAAATTGTCGTAAGTGCAGTATTGGTAAGAGAAGACAAAGGTAAACAATCTCCGATTTATTATGTAAGCAAGTCTTTATTAGATGCTGAGACTAGATATCCTCATCAAGAAATATTAGCCTTAGCTCTGATCATGGCAGCTAGAAAGTTAAGACCATACTTTCAATGTCACCCAATTACTGTTGTGACCTCATATCCACTGAGAAATATTTTGCAAAAAAAAGAGTTATCAGGGAGATTAGCTAAGTGGGCAATAGAATTAAGCAAACATGACATAATATATCAGCCTAGGACTGCAATAAAGTCTCAAATTTTAGCTGATTTTGTTACTGATTTTAATACTAGCATAATCCTTGAAGTGGAAAAAGAGTTACAACTCTACAACGGGGCTAATCCAGGAATATGGACCCTATTTACTTACGGCTCTTCTAATGTAAAAGGAGCTGGATTGGGAATTTTTTAAATATCACCTACGGGTGAAAAGATACGGCAATCCATTAAATGTTATCCCATAACTAACAATGAAGCAGAGTACGAAGATAAAAAAGCAGTTCAAGCACTTCGCCGGAAAGCTGCACGGTACTGCCTAGTTCGTGACACTTTATACCATAAAATGTTTGGAGTTCCACTAGACAAGTGCCTTGGACCCAATCAAATGGAGTACGTGATGAAAGAAGTACACTAGGGACACTACGGAAACCATGCAGGAGCGAGATCTTTAGTCAAAACCTTAATCAGAGCAAGGTACTATTGGCCTAAAATGGAAGAAGACGCTGAGAATTTCATAGCCAAATGTGACAAATGCCAACGATATGCTAACAATATGCATCGACCAACAGAGTTACTCCACCCAGTGGTGTCACCATGGCCATTCATGAAATGAGGCATGGATATAGTGGGACCCCTTCCCCCAACTAAAGGAAAGGTACGGTTCTTACTCGTATTAATAGATTATTTCACAAAATGGGTGGAGGCAGACGCTTTTAAACAGGTGAGAGAAAAAGAAGTGAAAAGCTTCATATGGCGACACATAATATGTCGCTTTGGAATACCAAAAGAGATTGTATGTGACAATGGACCGCAATTCATAGGCTCACAAATCACAGAATTCTTTGAAAGCTGGCAAATCAAAAAAATTACGTCATCGCCATATCACCTCGTGGATAATGGGCAAGACGAGTCAACAAACAAAGTCATTGTCAACAACCTAAAGAAACGGTTGGAAAAATCCAAAGAAAATTGGCCTGACGAGCTACCGGCAGTATTATGGGCTTACAAAACTACTGCAAAAACAACCATGGGAGAAACTCCATTCGTGCTTGTTTATGGTTTAGAAGATTTAATACCGGTGGAAATCGTCGAACCAAGCATGAGGTTCACAACAGCAACGGAAGAAACAAACAACGACAAGTTGAGGACAAATCTGGATTTGCTCGAGAAAAGGAGAGAAGCTGCATTAGTACGTACAGCAGCCCAAAAATAAATTATAGAGCAATATTACAACAGAAAAGCTCACCTCAGATATTTCAAAATTGGGGACTTCTTTCTTAAAAAAGTCTTCCAATCGACAAAGGAAACTGGTGCAGGAAAGCTAAATCCAAATTGGGAAGGACCTTACAAAGTCCGTGGCATCGCTGGAAAAGGCGCTTATGAGCTGGAGACTATGGACGGCAGAATCCTACCAACCAGCTAGAATGATGTTCATTTGAAGAAGTATTACTTCTAAGTAAAAGGAATACCCCCAGTCAGGTATCTTTATGTTCGATTTTACTTTTGTACAGTTAAAATTATACTAACTATTTTAGATGATATGCAAAAAGCTAACACATCACCAGATGATGATATTAGACTTGCATAGACATGAGGAAGTAACTGAATTCCCGGTCTAGGGTTACAACTTTCTGATGGACGTTTTTAAGGGTTAAGCAGTCATCATCTAAACTATAACCTTCGAGTCCCGTATGTTTTTCCTTTTCAGGAAAAGGATCACAAGGAAGGAATAGTCAAGTGCTCGATATTTCATTCTTCAAAGCTCAAACACTTGGGGGACTATACAATATGGAAGGCAAAGAAGACTATCAAAAAGTCAAAGCTCAAGACTGAAGATCCATCTTCCCAACAAGTGAAGTACTATGAGCAAAATCAAAGAGCCAAAGACAAAAACACAAAGCCTGATTCAGAAACCTTAAAGAAAACATATTCCTAAATGTAAACGAATGTTTAGGTTCAGAAACCTTCAAAAAACATATTCGTAAATGTAAACGAATGTTCAGGTTAAAGGCAGAATATTAGTTAAGGGTAAAAATGCACATCCTTGTACTTATTCAAAAACTATTGTAAATGAAAATAATTACGGATGAAAAAAGTATTATCCTTGTACTTATTCAAAAATTATTGTAAATAAAAACAGTTACGAATGAAAAAAGCATTATCCTTGTACTTATTCAAAAACTGTTATAAATGAAAACAGTTATACCCTTGTATTAATTCGAAAAAACTGTTGCAAAAGAAAAACAGTTTCGAGTACAAGTTCATACCAAATATGTTGTAAGAAAAACAGTTACAAAAGAGTTATGGACGATACACAAACACATGTAAAATGTTACGAAAGAATACAAAGACTTTCTTCAAAACATTGTTAAGAAAAACATGTGAAATTCCTATCTCTCTTTTGTACATTTACACCATTATGAAGTCGAGACGTTTTCTTCATTAAGTGTCGATCCAAAAAGGGCCCTCTTTTATAAATCGTGCCTATTATGAAAAGGTACGATAAATATAAAAAAATTAATGAGAAGTCAAAAACTAAGAGGTAAACCAAAACCCTCAAAAGAAAGCATGCAAAGACTTAAGAGTGAAAAAAAACTCAAAGAAATCAAAGGTCATGCTAATATTAATATTGATATATTACGGCAAATAACTAAGTATTAACTTAGTCTAAGTCGGATTTGTTTATACATAGGTTGCCCCTAAGTTGTCAGTTGGAGACTTACAAAGGATCAAACTTTACCCCCAATGGGACCGGGGGTAACCACCAATTGTTCCAAATTAAAAAAAAAGGATCAAATTCCTTAAACTCTTTCACTAGATGGGGGGTTGTATTCACTGGCAGGAGGAGCGGCTTGAGATGGCGAGACACGGGCAGCAGGGACCTCAGCTTCAGGTGCAGAGAAATTCTGACTTTGCTTAGACTTCTCAATCGTCTCTCTGGTTTTAGCAATTTCGGCTTCCAAGTCAAATTTCTCTTGGCCCATTTCCGTCAATGTGTCAAGACGGGCATTCAAATAAGCCCAACTAACATCGAGAGCTGATTTGTCTTCAAGAGCCTCGTAGTCTTTCTCCTATTGTTCATCTTCGGTAGCTCATCTCTCTCAGACACGACTGCATAATGAGAAGCATGTAAAGGAGCAAGGGACATTTCCAAAAACTGGACCTTTTCTGAAGAGTTATGGAGGTCTTCTTGGGTCTGAGTAAGCAATTGTACGAGTTCACCAAAGTACACCTCCTTTTGGTCCAACAAAGCCTTCAGGCTACTAATCTCTTCCGTGGAACGGAAAAGTTTCTCCGCAAAGGAAGACTCCATGATATTTTTGTCCTTGCCTGCCTGGTTTGAAGACGCCTTCTCTACGGCCAGTTCCGCTGCAATAACCCTGATATGTTGTTCCATGGTACACTTCTCCTCCTCCATTGCCTCCATATCAAGTTGTAGACTCTCGTACTGCTCCTTCCAATTATCAGCCTCAGTATGGAAGTCATTTGTTGATTGCTCCATTTGAACGACTCTCTTCATTAACATTGTGCCTATAAGGTTGATCTACATAAAAAGATAAATTAGATACGGTAAGAATATATATAAATACATATGAAGGAAGAGCAAGTTTTACCTTTAAGGACGAGTTCACAATCTCGTTCATCCAAGTCAAGGAGTTGTGGCTTTCCAGCTTAGACTTCTCAGTCGGGCCTATAAATGGGTTTAACCATACATTAGCCTGGCCCAACCTTTTCAAGAGGCTGCCCGCCGCAGGAACCTCTATTGTTACTTGCTTCATCACCCCTGCTGGAAGACCCTACTTCAACAGCAGAAGGCACAAAAGTGGGGGCGGGTGAAGGAGCTACGGGCAGAGTAGGTTGGAGAGTAGAAACAGCCATGGGAGCAGAAATAGCAACGGGAGCAATAAAAGAAATCTACATAGAGGAAGGAGGAGAGAAAACAGCAAGAGGGGCTTCATCAGAAATGGTACAAAACCCTTGTTGGAACAGGTGATCAATCGACTCACGAACAGGAGAGGGAGTTGCATCTTCGGGAGCGGAAAGTTCTAACTCAGGCATGGGAGGATCAACAACAAGCGCAGACTCATCGTCAGAGACCACCCTCCTCCTACGTGACCTGTGGACCAACGAACCCTCCTCCTGTTCTTCTTTATCCTCTAAGGTCCTGGACCCACTTGCTTTTCTTTTCTACGAGGAGGAGCCAACAATGATCTCCTGAGCCTTAGCCAGGGACGCTTTGAAGCAGACATAGCCGCAACAGAAATTCCACGAGCAGGAAACCCTACCAAATGAAAGGGATCAGATAAAGCTCAAAAAGGGAAGAAGTAAAACAAAACCTTCACTTACCATGGGTCTTTACCTTCCAACCAAACCTCAAAGAGAGGTATTTCCATGAACGTTCTTTTAAAGGAGCGATTAACAAAATCCTTTCTACCCAATCACGGAAACCAGAGACATTCTCGACGGTTCCCATGGTTGCTGCAAAAGAAAAAGAAACAGTCACGGTACTGATAGTTTATCAAAATCAAAGAAAAGGAAAGTGAGCAAAACTATACTCACGTGCAAAGTTCCACTTCTACGGGAAGGGGAGATTTTCTTCACCTACTAAACTTGCAGTAGGGATAGAAACATACCGGGCATACCACCCACTATCCTAGGGCTGTTCAATTGGATCGGATATCCGAAATCCGAACCGATCCATTCAATTTCAGATTTTGGATTTCGAATTGGATCGGATTTCAGATTGTCTTTATGAAAATTCCGAATTTCGGATCGGATTCGGATTGGTATACTGTAATCCGATTCGATCCGAAATTCGAAATTATTAGGCAATGTATAAATACTACACTTTAATTTCGGATAGTCAGTACTTCCTTTACTTCTTTCTCCAAATTATTACCTTTACAATTGCTAGATTTAGCTATATTTGCACCATAGTACTCTCATAATTGTATAAACATGAATTTTTCTTAATGCATTGCCTCTTTTACAAAGAAAAAATACATATTAGTTTTCAACTTTAAGATATAATAACTATCCGAAATCTGATCCGATTCAAACTTTAAAATCTGAATCCGATCCGATATAATTCGGATCGGATTCGAATTGCATTTTCTAGAATTCGAAATCCGAAATCCGAATCCAGAATATACTAATCCGATCTGATCTGATTCGTGCACAGCCCTACTCTATCCTTGTCATCATCTGGAGTAACTAACACCCTTTTACTCATAGTCGGGAGAGTAAACAATCCTTGGCGGAACATCATCGAAGAATAGAGGGGAATAAGATGATGAAAGTAAAGGGTACGAAAGTTAAATTGGCCAAATACCTAAGGCACGCGACTACTCGCCAAACAAGAGGACCGACTTGTCCTAAGTAAACTTTGAAGAATCGACAAAACTCAATGATAACAGGGTCGATGGGAGGCTTGAATCCTAATGTGAAGGGATAAGTATAGACATAAGAATACCCAGTCCTATAAGAGGTCATTCTTTGGTTATCGTTAGGAACAACAACAAGAAAATCAGCTTCCAATAACAATCCCTGCGTACGAGTGACACTAAACCCTCTGTTATTTGGGTAGGATAAAGGTACGCACTATCATGTGATGAAATGGAAGAAAGCTGCTCACTCATGTCCTGACTATCCTTTGCAAAAGAATACTCGGCAGGAACTATCTCATCGACTTTCGGTTCACGAAGTGGTTCATTGTGTTCTCAACTCTTTGATGAAGATCTAGAAGCCCTATCCCTCGAAGAAGACAAAGAAACAGTAGACCTAGAAGAAGATGGGGGAGTAATATGAGAAGAAGAAGAACCCCTGGAAGGTGTAGAATTTAAGCTTCTAAGTCTGCCACCCCTCCTACTCCGTGTTGGAGCAGAAGAAAGAGTCAATTCATCCACAATGATGACCTTTTTGGATTGCTGGTTTGAAGAAGACATATTTATGAGGATGAAGAATTTACAAATATAGAAAGAAGGTTAGAAGTTTTTCGTGAAAGTAAAGAAAGGAAAAGGGGTATTTATACTCGAAAGCTACCGTCAAAAAATGGAAAAAACAGTGATGTGAAAGTCATAATTGAAGTTGTCACTTCGTGACTAATGTAGACGCAAAATCCCTAAAAGGCGCTGAATAGTTGCAGAATGAATCAGAAAATTCCATGTGGCACGAGCATTAAATGGAAGTGACAAGCGACGTATATGTTCGGAGCCGGATACAATGGTACAAGTGAAGCGGAGGCAAAATATTCCCGCCATAAATGAGTATCCACTTACCAAATATTTAATCGATAAATAAATGGTAAGTGGGGGGACTATCTGTATTGGTAACTAGACGAGACTTTAAGAAGAGGTACGAGACAAAGAGGAACGGAACAACATACCCACGAGGTAATCAGGTACGGAAATCTCAATCTAATTGAGGAGATGAAGAGATACGGTCAAAATGAATCGAGGAAGAATAAAGGGCATATTCGAAGATCTTCAATCAATGAGCCAAACGTTACATAATCTTCACGCAACAGTTATGATTAATCATTGTAATGTTACATTAATGCCATTATTGGTCATTAATGCTCAATCACTGAAAAGATTAGACGTTATATTAAGAAATTCCCTATAAAAGGGAGTAAAATATAACTTGTCAGTACACGTTCGAACCATTATTGAAATATACTTACTTTTACGCATCTCTACTCCTTTCTATTTATGAATTTATTTTCAATTATTTCCATATTCTTTTGGTTATCATAAACCCGTGTTCTTCTTAAAATAGCTTTGGTAGAGAATCTAATTCTTTGGTTAAACAGAAGGCCCTACCATCCAAGATGTGGAGAGGGGAACATTCCTCAAGAATTGGACTGTCACACCATCTAGGGCCTGATGAGTCCCGGGGTAGCAAGGCTGAACAACATTATTTATTTTGTTTTCTGAAAAAATAATGATTTCCCTTTTGGCATTCTGTTTTAAATAATATTTCCAGTGTTCCAAAAATGTTGTTGTAATTATTGAAAATCGCATTTGTTTGACACTTTCAATGAATGGATGTTTATTATTACCACTTTTCTCTCATATCTTTATCTAATACAGCATCACTGTTTCCTATCTCGATGAACTGGTGACTGTGACATGTAATGAGGCAACGCAACAAAAGGATAGTGATTCGAAAGAAGAGGATGCCATACCCGAGAAAATCGTCAGAGAAGTAGAGGACTTTGAGAACAAGCCTAAGTCCAACCTCGACGAAACTGAAATAATCAACCTAGGAGATTCTAAAACTGTCAAGGAGACCCGCATCAGTATTCACTTGTCGCCGTCAGTAAAAGAAGAGTACACGCAGTTCTTGAAAGAGTATGAGGACATCTTTGCATGGTCATACGATAATATGACCGGATTAAGTACATCTATTGTGGCTCACAAGTTGCCCACAAACCCAATGTGTCCACCAGTGAAGCAGAAACTCAGAAAATGCAAGTCTGATATGAGTCTGAAAATCAAAGAGGAGGTTACCAAGCAAATCAAGGCCAAGGTCATCAGGGTGGTTGAATACCCAACTTGGCTAGCCAACATCGTGCCAGTTCCGAAGAAGGATGGGAAAGTTAGGGTTTGTGTCGATTATCGGGATCTCAACAGAGCCAACCCAAAGGATGATTTCCCGCTTCCAAACATACACATCTTAATCGATAATTGTGCCAAGCATGAACTCCGGTACTTTGTAAATTGTTTCGCCGGTTACCATCAGATCTGGATGGACGAGGAATGCGCTGAGAAAACTGCTTTCATTACACCTTGGGGGGTGGACAGTTACAAGATGATGTTGTTCGGCCTAAAGAACGCTGGATCCACCTACATTAGGGCCATGAGTACTATCCTTAATGACATGATACATAAGGAGATTGAGGTATATGTGGACGATGCCATCATTAAATCCAATAAAGCCATGGATCATATAGCGGACTTGAGGAAACGCTTCTACAGATTGAGGAAGTACAACCTGTAGTTAACCCTACAAAATGTGCATTCGTGGTTCCTGCCGGAAAACTATTGGGATTCATCGTCAGCCGCCGAAGGATAGATATGGATCCATAAAAAGTCAAAGCCATCCAAGAGCAACCACCGCCAAAGAGCAAGAAGGATATAATGAATTTTCTGGGACAGCTAAACTATATCAGTCATTTTGTAGCCCTGTCCACAGTTATATGTGAGCCAATTTTCAAGATGTTAAAGAAGGACGTTGCGACTAATTGGACCGAGGATTGTCAAAAGTCTTTCGACAAGATCGAGGAGTACCTATCAACACCACCCGTCTTGGTCCCTCCACAGCCAGGTAGACCATTGATACTCTACCTTGCAGTGCTAGATGGAGCTTTTGGCTGCGTTCTGGGGCAGCACGACGAAATAGGGAGAAAATAACAAGCCATTTACTACATGAGTAAAAGAAATTACTCCATATGAAGCCCGTTACTCTCTGCTGGAACGTACCTGTTGTGCTTTGACCTGGATAGCTCAGAAGTTGAGGCATTACTTCTGTGCCTATACAACATACCTCATATCTAGAATGGATCCTTTGAAGTATATCTTTCAGAAACCTATGCCCATTGGCAAGCTGGATAAGTGGAAAATCTTGTTGAGTAAGTTTGACATTGTTTATGTAACTCAGAAAGCAGTCAAGGGACATGCACTAGCAGATCATCTTGCTGAAAACTCTGTGGGAGGAGAATGCGAACCCCTGGAAATGTATTTTCCCGATGAAGAGGTATTATTCGTAGGAGGAGACATTGTCGAATCCTACGACGGTTGGAGAATGTTCTTTGATGGAGCGGCAAACTTCAACGGAGACGGCATTGGAGCCATTTTGGTATCGGAAATTGGACAACATTATCTGGTATCTGCAAAACTCAGATTTCCCTGCACCAACAACATGGCAGAGTACGAAGCTTGCATATTAGGGCTCAACATGGCTGTTGACATGAATATTCAAGAGCTGTCGGTAATCAGCGATACGGATTTGCTTGTGCACCAAGTACAAGGAGAATGGGCTACTAGGAATTCCAAGATATTTCCATATATGCACCATGTGCATGAATTGAAGAAAAGGTTCACAAAGATAGAGTTTCAGCATGCTCCTAGGATTCAGAACGAATTTGTCAATGCCTTGGCCACTCTGTCATGAATGATACAACATCCAGACAAGAACTTCATTGATCATATCCCAATAAGGATCCATAGTCAGCGGGCATATTGTGTTCATGTTGAAGAAGAAAAAGACGGGAAACCTTGGTTCCACGACATCAAAGAATATTTGGCAAAGGGAGAAAACTTGGAGCATGCAAACCATACACAGAAACGCACACTTTGGAGATTATCCAATCATTTCTTCCACAACAGAGGAACCTTACATAGAAGAACTCCTGATTTGGGACTGCTAAGGTGCGTCGGCACAAAGGAAGCTTCTAAGTTGCTTGAAGAGATACATGTCGGGACTTGCGGCCCGCATATGAATGGCTTTGCCCTGGCCAAGAAGGTACTTAGGGCCGGCTATTTCTGGACGACCATGGAGACAGATTGCATCCGGTATGTTCAAAAGCGTTACAAATGTCAAGTGCGTGCAGATATGATAAAAGTGCCGCCGAATAAGCTTAATGCAACAAGCTCACCTTGGCCATTCGCTGCCTGGGGAACGGATGTCATTGGTCAAATCGAGCTCACAGCCTTAAATGGGCATCGGTTCATTTTGGTAGCTATCGATTACTTCACCAAATGGGTCGAAGCAGCATCCTACAAAGCAGTAACTTACAAGGTCGTGGAGGATTTCGTCCGCGACCGGATTGTTTGTCGGTTCGAAGTTCCAGAGTCCATCATCACTGACAATGCCGCCAATCTCAACAGTGATCCAATGAAATCCATGTGCGAGACTTTTAAAATCAAGACAAGAATTCCACAGCATACAGACCTCAAATGAATGGAGCTATAGAAGCCGCCAACAAGAATATCAAGAAGATACTGAGGAAAATGGTAGAAACTCACAAACAATGGCACGATAAGCTACCGTTCTCTTTACTGGGATACTGAACCACAGTCCGCACATCAACCAGGGCAACTCCCTACTTGCTGGTTTATGGTACTGAAGTTGTTATTCCCGCCGAAGTAGAGATCCCTTCCTTGAGAATCATACAAGAAGCTGAGCTTAGCGACGTAGAATGGATAAGGAGTCGTTATGAGCAACTAGCCCTGATAGACAGAAAGAGGATGAATGTAGTATGTCACGGACAAATTTATTAGAACAGAATGTCTAGAGCTTTCAACAAAAGAGTTAAGCCGAGATTGTTCGCACCGGGGCAACTGGTGTTGAAGAAGATATTCCCGCATCAAGATGAAGCCAAAGGGAATTCTCTCCCAATTGGCAAGGTCATTACATGGTTCACAGAGTATTAACAGGAGGAGCCCTCATACTCGCAGAAATGGACGGAGAAGTCTGGCCAAAACCAATTAATTCAGATGCAGTCAAGCGATATTATGTGTAACTATTTATATTTTCTGCATATGATGTAAATTGAACTATGCTCGACCTGATTCCCGTTTAAGAGGGGATACGTAGGCAGCCCTGTGGGTTCAGTCACAATTAATAAAATTTCTATTTCCCCACAATCAGAAACTGGGGCAGAACCCTCAAAATTCTGAAGCAAGTTCAGCCAACCACAGCAGTTGGAGCAGTCAGAAATGTTGTCCGTTTAATTGGGGAAGAACTTTGAGGAGGACCCTCAAAATTCTACAGCAAGAGAAGTCGCAATGTATCGGATCGTGTCACAGTCACTGGTTCATCTAACCAATTTCTAAAAAATATACTTTTACTATGTCTTTGAAAACTATGCACGCCTAATTTTGAAATAAACTCTGTTTGGAAAATGCTACCCCTAATGATTCGAACATGATCTTCAGACCGAGCGAAGAAAGTCAAGAAAGACGACATAGGCATGAACCAACCTCCCTACTGAACTCACGATTTTTCTTGAATGTTGGAACAAGGAATATGCACATTTTGGAATCACGGTCTTCATAACAACAAAGATACCGAACTCATTTCCAGCTAAGAAACACTTTGCTATCATCTATTATTTGTTCTATATGCATGGGACTAAGACATGTCCCAAATCTTGCATGAGGCTGATCCCTGCCTCTCTATCTGCATAAGGCTAAGCATTTCCTTTTATTTACATGAGACTAAGCTCTGTCTCAACCTTGCATGGGACTAAGCCCTGTCCCAAATCTTGCATGAGGCTAAGCCCTGCCTCCATATCTGCATAAGGCTAAGCATTGCCTTTTATTTGCATGAGACTAAGCTTTGTCTCAACCTTGCACGGGACTAAGCCCTGTCTCGAATCTTGCATGAGGCTAAGCCCTACCGCCATATTTGTATAAGGCTAAGCATTGCCTTTTATTTGCATGAGACTAAGCTTTGTATCAATCTTGCACGAGGCGCCATGCCTTTCTATCTGCATAAGGCTAAGCTCTGCCTTCAATTTGCATGGGACTAAGCCATGTCCCGAATTTCTGCATGAGACTAATCTCTGTCTCAATCTTGCATGAGGCTAAGCCCTGCCTCTCTGCCTGCATAAGGCTAATCTCTGCCTTCAATTTGCATGGGACTAAGCCCTGTCCCAAATTTCTGCATGAGACTAAGCTCTGTCTCAATCTTTCATGGGACTAAGCTCTGTCCTGAATCTTGCATAAGGCTAAGACCTGCCTCCGTATCTGCACAAGACTAAGTATTGCCTTTTATTTGCATGAGACTAACCCTGTCTCAATCTTTGCATGGGACTAAGCCCTATCGCGCCCCCTTTTTTTTCCTCGCACGGGTTAGGTACCCGGAGATCGAGTTTCATGACATTCTGGACAACTCCTTAAAGGAAAGGTTCAAGGAAGAGTCGCCACCTAACAATTTTTATGGTTGTGTTAGGGCACCTAGAGTAAATAACTCATAAACTAGTTTGTGTTACCAGAGATTGGGTAAGGGCTTGAAGGTATCCCAAGGGGAAGGTGTTAGGCACCCCTCAAGATCCACAATTATGGGTCCCAGCCAAGAAGTTTTGTGAATTTGGACAGTGAACAAGTAGCAAGTAAGGTTCATATAAGAGGGGATTTCAAACAAGAATGAAAATCTTTAAAGGGTTTGGGAAACATTAGAATAAACATTTGAAAAGAATTGTCCTAGGTTTAAAGTAATACGGATCACATCAATGCAATACCCGGTATGGCACATCCTCAATGAGGGGATACACGTGGTATTAGCGCACCGGTCATCATATCCATATTCTATCTTTCCCGCCCCGTTAAGGTATTTAAAACGCATGTGTCGGTCACGAAACTTATTACGTGCTATTACTCGTCCCATTCTATAAGTCCTGGAGGGTATTTAGGACTACTAATCCTACAAGGTGAGTACTAGGCTGAACCCCTAGGTTTAAAAGGATAAAATTCTAAGCGACATGTAAAACAAATAGGACTACAGATATAGGGAACACATAAGGGCAGATACGAGGCTCACAAATCCCTCCACAGGTAAGCACATAAATAGCACGTCTCAAACACAATCAAAGTCCAAAATCAGGATTTTAAAACAGAGGTCTTGAGTTGGAAAACAGTAGGTTCCAGCGGTTTTGGGTTTTGGAAAATCAATAATAAAGCAGGAAGTTCAGTTAAAACAGAGCAGTTTAAAGAAGAGGAATTGATTAGAAATCCAGTAAGTTAAAGACAGTAGCAGGATTTAAAAGTGCACAGCAGTTTCGATGAAGTTTTCAGTAAAAATGGATGAATAACTTTTAGAAAACCAGTAATCAGAAATAAAGCAAGATTTTTTAAATAAAGCAGAGTAACTTCGAACAGGAGTGACTTACTAGGAAATCCAATAACTCAAAAATAAAGCAAGAACCAGTAGCTTTCAGTAAAAGTGAGTGAATGCACAACTTCAAGAACCAATAATTTTAAAATAGAGCAAGGATTCACACAAAACAGAGTGATCTTGTGAAAGGGAGAATTTGTTTTGAAAATCTATTAATTGATGGGCAAGAAGGAGTGAAAATAATGACACACAGCGAGGTTCTCAGGTTTCCACAAGAGACTGATTAGTTTTACAAATCATTTTTTTTAACACAAACAGGACACAAAACGATTGATTGGGTTTTAATAAGTATTGGGCCTAAGGTTTGCCTAGGCGGGCGTATATATTGCCTATTTTGTTTTGAAGGTGAACATGTAGACTTTAGTTCTGATTTTAAAGATATGCAGGATAATATACTTGCAGAAGCGTTTTAAACCATTTAACCATATTTTAGCGAGATTATCAGATTAGATACATGCTAACTAGGTGTTCAGCAAAATATAACTTGAAACAAACATGCTGAAAGGTAAGGTCCTAAAGAACATGATATCTAATGCACACAAGGATACCTAAAGACATGGTTTCTAAATGTAATGCTTATGGAAATGCAGTAGCCGTACATTATATCACTTGTTGTAGTTATTAACTGTGAACAGGGCTTATAAAATGACAGGAACATAATAGACATGCTGAAATATAGAACCTAAACATGATTTCTATTGCATGATATGCATGTCCTAAACAAGATACTATTGCACACATAGGGAAATAAATCTTTTAGTCATGATTTCTACCCGTTACTATACTAAACATGCATAACCCCTTTCCATATCCACTATCCAGCCCCAATTATTCGTTTACAAATTATTACAAACCAAGAATAATAAATTACATCACTTAAAGGAAAATAAGAAGCTAATTCTATAGGGAGCCTTCAATCCAGCCCATATCTCCCAACCTCAATCCTTTCGAGTTTCACAGCCTTTCACATGGTCTAGGTGCGGCAAAGCTCCTTAGGGCCCTCATGGGTCCCTGGACAATACCAACACCTAAACATAATTGCGAACAAGTGCAGTGTGGAATTACCAGCCTCAGTGTATCAAAGTTCAGAGGGAACTCATGGGTTCCCTAAGCAATGCTTGCACTGAGGGGGTAGAACCTAAGTTTCTAAGAGTAGTGTGAAGTGCTAGAAAGAGAGAAAAGTTTGTAGCTGAAAAGAGTTTACAAAACTGGAGAGTTGTTTTGAAAGATTAGCTTTTGAAAAACAAACAGAAGTACCAGACCAATCAACAAGTTCAACACTACATGATTTCACACAGGGACGATGGGAGAGGGGACAAATAGATCAGGAAGTGATGCATGGATTTAATAGAATTTTTCAAACATGATTACATAAATCAGAAAGGTTTGGGGAATCAAGAAATGGCCAAGTTTAAACATGACAATAGACAATAATAGGATACAGGCATAACAGGTACAAATCAAGAATAAACAACAATCCTAGAAGCATTAGCATGTAAATCTTAAAGAGATGAAGCATGGTAAGTACTAATAGATAAACAAGAGATTAATTGCATGTTGAACAACAGAAGAACAAGTAGAAGACAATTAGGAGTATGATAAACTGAAACAGTAGTAAACACATTGGTTTGACACTGGAATATTAGTTAAAACATACCAATGAGAAAAGAGCGGGTGGAATGAAAGATCAAGACAAAAGAGCACAATGGTTAGCCTTGGCTTCTAGCCGGCTAACAGTAACCAAGAGCAAAAGAAGAGAGTAGTAGAGCAAAGAGCTTTGTAAGAAAGACCGAGTTTTTAACACAAGTCTATGTGTGTGTGAGAAGCTTAGAACAATGTTATTGTTCGTTGTTTGTTTAATGAAAGAGCATGAGTACTTATAGTTGAAAACAGGTGATCAAATAAGGTAAGAATCACAAATGCATGGTAATGAGAGAAGGCAGAATCTAATCAGTGTAAGAAGAATACGGGGTTCCCTTAAATTATGGGATTCAAACTCAGAAATGGTAAAGACATGCAGCCAGGGAAATCATCATCAGTTAGAAGGGAATTACTAAACCCTACTTCAATCATATAAATAAAGAAGGCAAACAGTCGTAGCAACAAGCAGGCTTAACAATATTGACAGTAAGAGGCCAGAGATAAACACACATATATGAACATAATCACCCAGAGGTGAATCAAGTGGGTAAAAGACTCAACAATAACTCGTTCGCAACATGATAATCACAGAAAAACTCTAGCAAGAATCGAGTAGTCAAGCCAACATGGAGAAGCAAACATAGAAGTCTAAGAAATTAGGGCTTTTAACACAGGCGAGTTAAAAGCAGTAAGAACATAGAATCAGTAGATATTCAAAGGGAAAGTTCAAACATACAGAAGAAATCCGTTTAAACCAGTATAGGAAAGCTTAGAGAAAACACTAATTTTAAAAAGTACGCAAAAACGTTTCAAAACTGATATATCTTAAAGATCGTGTTGACAATAGTGTAAAACATAAAGGAATAAGCTTAAAATTGCTAAAAATAACAGAGATTTAAAAGGTTTAGGTCAAAACTAGGGTTTCATAAGAAACCAGAGAAATGTAGGAGAACATGTCGTGAAACTCAGGGATAGTGGTGGTTATGGCATGATAGTGTCAAAACCCCACCGGAAAGGCCGGAAACAACCCAACCAGGAGCTCCAGTAGTGGGTTGGACAGGGTTGAAACCTTCGAAAGCTTCAGAGATGAAGTGAACCGGAGAGAGGAGGCCTCATGGAGGCCGGTGGTCAAAAGGATGGTGGTCAGAGGTTGCCGGAGAAGGGAGGGGCTCCATCGGAGAAGGAGAGAGAACAGGAAGGTTCTAGAGAGAATAGAGAGAGAGAGAGACCAACAAGAGAGATGAGAGGTCTCGAAGAATGAGGGGGGTCTGGGGGGTCGTTTGGGTTAATTAAGGAAAGAAACAATCCGGGTCGTTGATCTCATTTGATCAACGACTCAGATTTAATCAAGGGTTGGGGCGGGTTAAATTTTGGACTGGGCTGGATCGAATTTGGGTTATGGGTTTGGGTAAATTGGGTTTGAAGATTGGGTTGAAATGTGGCTAAAATTAAAATAGATGTGGCTATATGTTAAATACCCGTAAAAGTAGATAATTAATTAGTTAAAAATAGCTAATAATCGTATAAACGCGCAATTGAGTAAAAATAGGTAAAATCACAGTAATTAACTAATATTAGGTGTAAAGTGCATAAATTTTGAATTAAAATAATACAAAAAATCCAATTGGGCTATAATTATAAAATTGTTGTAATTGAAATTAAATAAAACCCAATTGGCTAATTTGTGAAATAATTGAATTTTAATGGATAAAAAATGATTATAGATAACATACTGAGCTGGGAAATATTTTGACATTATTTATAGCATAATTTATGAATTATTTAAATATGAAATATTAAAATAAACAAGAAAATAATTTAATAAAAATATGAAAAAATAGGGGAAAATACTCATTATTACAAAGAGTAATTTAGAAAGCTTATATGCAAGTTTGCAAATAATTTGAGAAAAATTGGGTATCAACAAGCCCTGTCCCGAACCTTGCACGAGACTAAGCATTGTCTCCCTCGCACTATCTATTTTCTCTTCTTTTGGTCTAAGCTCTGCCCTCAACTTCATACAAGACTAAGCAATGTCGTGTTGCTCTTAGCATCATATCTTTGCACATCATAGGCTGAAATATCGCCAAGTTGTCCGAAGGCGTCATAGTCTTAAGGCATCATCCTCATAGCTGGAAGACACCATGCCATGGCCTGAGGATCTCTCAAACTTGCATATCATTATTCAAAGGCGTCATGGTTCGGAGGCACCATTTCCATGGCCCGAGAACACCATTCCATGGCCTGCGAATCCATGGAAACTGCTAATTCAAAGGTGTAATTCCAAAAGCACGTTCCTTGTCCGGGTTCGACAACTCTATTGTCATAACAAAAGGACAAATCGAGCTTCGTACCTATGCAGAAGTCGTTATCAAGGATACAAAATTCCAAGTCATTGATACGGATATGGCTTATAACGTAATCATGGGAAGACCATTGATCCATGATATGGATGCAGTACCATCTACTCTACATCAGGTAATTAAATTCCCTTCCAAATGGGGAATCCAACATATTCGAGGTGATTAGCAGACTTCAAGAAACATCAACTCAGTGATACATTCCAATAAAAAAGAAATAGCAGAATAATCAAAGGACGAGGAAACAACTCAAACAGACACGAAACAAAATGATAAAGATACGGTGAATCAAATCACCATGGATGTCGCATCAAGACACACGGACATGGATTCCAGACCTGATGTTATTCAAGAACCAGAAGAGAATGAGAATATCAAGACAACTATTGAGGAGCTCGAAGTTGTTCCACCGTTCGAGCATGAGCCTGAGCAAAAAGTCCATATAGGCGCAAGGCTAAGCCCAACCAGAAGAGGTGAGTTAATTAAATATTTGAAAGCTAACGCACATTGTTTTGCTTGGTCCCATTTGGATATGACAAGTATACCCCCAGAAGTGATGACTCATAAACTAAATGAAGACCCATCCTTCGTATCTGTCAAGCAAAAGAAAAGAAAGTAGGGATCGTTCAAGAATCAAGTGATCGATGAAGAGGTACAGAAACTCTTGAAAATCGGTTCAATACGTGAGGGGGACTTATTGTTACAAAGTCATGCCTTTTGGCTTGAAAAATGCTGGAGCCACGTATCAAAGGCTAGTGACCAAGATGTTCCAGGAACATCTGGGAAAACAATAGAGGTGTACATTGATGACATGTTGGTGAAATCAACACAAGCAGAAGATCATTTCCAACATCTCTCAATTACTTTCGAGATCCTCCGCAGGTATAACATGAAATTAAATCCAGAAAAGTGTGCCTTCAGCATCGAATCAGGTAAATTTTTGGGTTTTCTCGTATCAAATTGAGGCATTGAAGTAAATCCTGCTCAAATTAAAGTTATTGAAGAAATACCTGATATACTCACGAGCAAAAAATAAGTTCAAAGATTAACAGGTAGGATTGCAGCTTTAGGAAGATTCATCTCCAGGTCTTCAGAGAAGAGTTTTAAATTCTTCTCAGTACTAAAAAAGCAGAATCAGTTCGAATGGACTGAAGAATGTCAACAGGATCTTAAATATTTTAAAGCTTATCTATCAAATCCCCCACTACTGTCTAAACCAAAGGAAGGGGAAAGGTTATACGTTTATCTTGTTGTTGCAGAAATTACCGTAAGTGCAATCTTGGTAAGGGAGGATAAAGGTAAGCAATCTCCTATCTACTATGTAAGTAAGTCCTTATTAGATGCTGAAACAAGATATCCTCATCTAGAAAAATTAGCCTTGGCTCTAATCATGGCAGCTAGAAAGCTAAGACCGTACTTTTAGTGTCACCCAATTACTGTCGTAACTTCATATCCACTAAGAAATATTTTGCATAAACAAGAATTGTCTGGAAGATTAGCTAAATGGGCAATAGAACTAAGCGAACATGACATAGTCTATTAGCATAGGACTGCAATAAAGTCTCAGGTTTTACTGATTTTGTCGCTGATTTTAATACTAGCATAATTCCTGAAGTGGAAAAAGAATTGCAAATCTTCACCGAGGCTAATCTAGGAATATGGACTCTATTCATTGACGGCTCTTCTAATGTTAAAAGAGCCGGCTTGGGGATTGTTTTAATACCACCTATGGGTGAAAAGATAAGACAAGTTATTAAATGTTATCATATCACTAACAATGAAGCAGAGTACAAAGTTGTCATTGCAGGACTTGAATTAGCACGAGAACTCTCAATCGAGCAGATCGTGATTAAAAGTTACTCTCAATTAGTGGTAAACCGGATGCAGGGGACTTATACTACTAGAGAGACTCGAATGCAACAATATCTGGAAAAGGCACGAGACCTGGTAAGGCAATTCCAATCATGGAAGATTATGTAAGTACCTAGAGAGGAAAACGCAGAAGCAGATGCATTAGCTAATCTTGCAGCAATTACCGATGTAACGAATAAAGATAATGCTATTGTAATACACTTATTCCATTCAGCAATCGACCAGGACAAAAATGAGGTAACATTTAATAATTTAACCTGGGATTGGAGAAACGAAATTGTAATTTTTTTTTGCAGAATGGTACCGTGCCTTAAGATAGAAAAGAAGCTCAAGCACTGCGTCGAAAAGCAGTACGGTGCTGCCTAGTTCGTGATACTTTATACCGCAAAATGTTTTGAGGTCTCCTAGCAAGATGCCTTGGACCTAATCAAACTGAGTACGTGATGAAAGAAGTACACGAAGGACATTGTGGAAACCACTCAGGAGCAAGGTCTTTAGTCAAAACCCTAATCATAGTAGGGTATTATTGGCCTAAAATGGATGAAGATACTGAGAATCTCGTAGCTAAATGCGATAAATGTCAGCGATATGCTAACAATATGCATCAACTAACAGAATTACTCCACCCAGTTATGTCACCTTGGCCGTTTATGAAATGGGGAATGGATATAGTAGGACCTCTACCCCCAACCAAAGGAAAGGTACGATTTTTACTTGTATTAACAGATTATATTTCAAAATGGATGGAGGCAAATGCTTTTAAACAGGTGCGAGAAAAAGAAGTGAAAAGTTTCATATGGCGAAACATCATATGCCGTTTTGATGTACCAAAGGAAATCGCATGTGACAATGACCCACATTTCATAGGATCACAAATCACAAAATTCTTCCAAAGCTGGCAAATCAAACGAATTACTTCTTCACCATATCATCCCGTGGCTAATGGGCAAGACGAGTCAACAAATAAAATCATTGTCAATAATTTGAAGAAGCGGTTGGAAAAAGTTAAGGGAAATTGGCTTGAAGAGCTACCAGCAGTATTATAGGCTTATAGAACTATTGCAAAGACAACCACGTGAGAAACCCCATTTGCGCTTATTTACAGTTCAGAAGCTTTAATACCGGTGGAAATTGGTGAGCCAAGCACGAGATTCACAACAGCAGTAGAAGAAACAAACAACAACGAGTTGAGAACAAATCTGGATTTGCTCGAGCAGAGGAGAGAAGATGCACTAATACGTATGGCATCTCAAAAATAAATTATAGAGCGATATTACAACAGAAAAGCTCACCTCAGATATTTTAAAAATTGGGACTTCGTCCTTAAAAAAGTTTTCCAATCAACAAACGAGGCCGGTGCAGGAAAACTAAATCCGAGTTGGGAAGGACCCTACAAAGTCCGTGGCATTGCTGGAAAAGGCGCTTATGAGCTGGAAACCATGGATGGCAGAATTTTACCAACAAGTTGGAATGTTGCTCATTTGAAAAAATATTACTTCTAAGGAAAAGGAATACCCACGGTCATGTATTATTGTGTTCAATTTCATTTTAGTACAACTAAAATTATACTAACCATTTTAGATGATAGGCAAAAAGTTAACCCATAACCAGATGATGATATTAGACCTGCATAGACACGAGGAAGTAACTGAATTCCCAGTCTAGGGTTACAACTTTTTTATGGGCGTTTTAAAGGGTTAAGAAGTCATCATCTAAACTATATACCTTCGAGTCCCGTATATTTTTCCTTTTCAGGAAAAGGACCACAAGAAAGGAATAGCCAAGTGCTCGAGATTTCATTCTTCAAAGTTCAAACACGTGGGGGACTATACAATACGGAAGGCAAAAAAGAAGCAAAAAAGACTATCAAAAAAGTCAAAGCTCGAGCCTGGAGATCCATTTTTTCCAACAAGTCAAGCGTTATGAGCAAAATCAAAGAGCCAAAGACAAAAACATAAAGCCTAATTCAGAACCTACAAAAAAAAAATTGTGAATGTAAACGAATGTTTAGGTTAAAGGCAGAATATTAGTTATGGGTAAAAATCCATACCCTCATGTTTATTCAAAATCTGTTGTAAAAGAAAACAATTATGGGTAGAAATTCATACCCTCGCGTTTATTCAAAATCTGTTGTCAAAGAAAAGAGTTATGAAAGAGTTATAGATGATACTCAAACACATGTAAAACGTTACGAAAGTTCGAATAATACATAGACTTTCTTCAAAACATTATTCAGAAAAAACATGTGAATTCCTATCTCTCTTTTGTATGTTTACACCATTATGAAGTTGAGACGTCTTCTTCATTAAGTGTCGTTCATAAAAGGGCCCTCTTTTATAAATCGTGCTTATTTAAAAAAGACACGAA
Organism: Nicotiana undulata; assembly: GCA_005239495.1. Lineage (NCBI taxonomy): Eukaryota > Viridiplantae > Streptophyta > Magnoliopsida > Solanales > Solanaceae > Nicotiana > Nicotiana undulata. Next base: position 26,411 of record MDKH01101003.1, read on the forward strand.
ATATCGAAGCATTTTCAATGCAAAACTAAAAACTAAGGGGTAAAACAAAAACCCGAACGAAAAGCATGCAAACACTTAAGAGTAAAACGAAAACTCAAAAAACCATAAGTCATGCTAATATTAATATTATGGCAACAACTAAGTATTAACTTAGTTTAAGACCAAATTTGTTTACACAAGGTTGCCCCTAAGTTGTCATTGGGGACTTAGTAGAACCAAACTTTACCCCCAAATGGGACCGGGGGTAACCACCAATTGTTCCAAAAAAGAAAATGGAGAGACGGGGTTTGATAAACTCATTCACTAGACACTGGGGAGATTATCTTTGTCAGCAGGAGGAGCGGTTTGAGATGGCGAGGCTTGGGCAGCAGCTTCATCAGGAACATTCTCATCACCCGTTGGGACTTCAACTTCAGGTGATTAAAAGTTTTGACTTTGCTGAGACTTTTCAATCGTCTCCTTGGTTTTGGCAATTTCAACTTCTAAGTCAAAATATTCTTGGCCCATTTTCGTCAATGTGTCAAGTCGGGCATTAAAATAAGCCCAACTCACGTCAACAACCGCTTTGTCCTCAAGAGCCTCGTAATATTTCTCCCATTGTTCAATATCGGCTCTTAGCTCATCTCTCTCAACCACGACAGCATCATAAGAAGCCTGCAAAGGGGCAAGGGATCTTTCCAGAAATTGAATCTTGTTTGAAGATTCACGGAGGTCTTCCTGAGTCTGAGTAAGTGATTGCACAAGTTCACCGGCATAAGCCTCCTTCTGGTCCAACAGAGCCTTCAAGCTTCTTATCTCTTCAGTAGCATGGGAAAGCTGCTCCGCAAAGGAAGACTCCAGGATGTTTTTATCCTTGCCTGCTTGACTTGATAAAGCCTTCTCGATGGCCAATTCCGCTGCAATTACTCTGATCTGCTGCTCCAAGGTACACTTCTCCTCCTCTAGCCTCCATATCAAGCTGAAGACTCTCGAACTGCTCCTTCCAGTTATCAGCCTCGGTATGATAGTCATTTGCTAATTGCTCCGTATGAATTATCCTTTTCATTAATTCCGTACCATTAAGATTGATCTACATAAAAAGAGAAGTTGATATGGTAAAGGATATAAGAAGAAGGGGGGTTGATATAAAATCTACCTTCAAGGACGAGTGTACAATCTCATTCATCCAAGTTAAGGAGCTATGACTTTCCAACTTAGACTTTTCAACCGGGTCTATCAGGGGCTTCAACCATTCATCCGCTTGGCCTGATTTCTTTAAGAGGCTGCCTCTCGCAGGAACCTCTACCATTATTTTCTTCATCACCCCACTATTGGAATATCCTACTTCGACAATAGAAAGCACGGAAGTAGGGGTAGATGAAGGAGCCACAGATGGAAGAGGCGGGGGAGCAGAAACAGTAACATGAGCAGTAAACGAAAGTTCCACAAGAGCAGACGGAGGAAAATAGCAAGAGGTGCCTCCTCTAAACCTGTGCCGAAGCCTTGTTGGAACAGTTGTTCAATTGATTCATTAGCAAGGGAGGGAGTTACATCTTCAAGAGCGGAATGTTTTGACTCAGGCACGGAAGGTGGATCAGCAACTGGAACAGACTCATCATCAAACACGACCTTTCTTCTTCGTGACCTCCGAATCAACGAACCTTCCTCATGTTCTTCCTCGTCCTCTAAGGTTTGAGACCCACTTGCTTTCCTTTTTGACGAAGAGGAGTTAACAATGATTTCTTGGGCCTTGGCCAAAGAAAGTTTCGAAGAAGACACAGCAGAAGCAGAGATCCCACGAGTGGGAAACCCTAACAAATGAAAAGGATCAGAGAAGCTTAAAGAGAAAAAGAGAGGAAATATAAAATAAAATAAAAAAAACCTTACCATGGGTTTTTACTTTCGAACCAAACCTCGACGAGAGGTACTTCCAAGAACGTTCTTCCAAAGGAGCGATCAACAACAATTTTTGCTACCCAATCAAGGAAACTGGAGACTTCCTCGATGGTTCCCATGGTTTCTGCAAAAAGAAAAAGAAAAAAAAAACAGTCGCTGTACAGGTAATCTATCAAAAATAAAGAAGGAAAGTGAGCAAAACTGTACTCACGTGCAAAGTTCCACTTCTCAAGGAAGGGGAGATTTTTTTCACCTACCAAACCTTTAGTAGGGACAGCAACATACCAGACATACCATCCTATATCCTTATCATCATCAGGTATAACCAAAATTCTTTTACTCCTAGCCGCGAGAGTAAAAACTCCTTGGCGGAATAGCATTGGAGAGTAGAGATGAATAAGATGATGGAAAGTAAAAGGAACTGAAGCTAAGTTGCCCAAATATCTAAGGCATGCAACTGCCTTCCAGATAAAAGGACCGATCTGTCCCAAGCAAACATTGAAGAATCGACAGAATTCTATGATGACAGGGTCGATGGGAGGCTTAAATCCTAAAGTAAAGGGATAATTATACACAAAAGAATACCCAATTCTGTAAGAGGTTATTCTCTGATTCTCATTAGGAACTAAGACTGGAAAGTCAGATTTCCAACAACAATCTCTACGCACGAGTGACACTAAACCCTCAGTTATTTAAGTAGGATAAAGATCAACATGATCGTGTGATGTCATGGAAGAAAGTTGTTTACTAATGGCCTCACTATTCTTTACAAAAGAAAACTCGGCAGGAACAATCTCATCGACTTTTGGCTCACGAAGTGGTTCGTTAGGTTTCCTACTCTTAGAAAAGGATCTAAAATCCCTAGCCCTCGAAGAAGACGAAGAAATATTAGCCCTAGAAGATGGCGGATGAGTAATGTTATGAGAAGAAGAACCCCTGGAAGGTGTAGAACTTAAACCTCTTAGCCTACCACCCCTCCTACTCCGGATTAGAGCAGAAGAAGGAGATAGTTCGTCTACTATGATAACATTCTTGGGTTGCTAGCTTGAGGAAGACATATTTACGAGAAAGGAGAATTTACAAATATTGAAGGCAAGTTAGAAGTTTTTCGTGAAAGCAAAGGCAGGAAAAAGGGTATTTATACTCAGAGGCAACCGTCAAAAAATAGAAAAAACACTGATGTGAAAGTCATAATTAAAAATGTCACTTCGTGACTAATGCAGTTGCAAAAAGCCCTAAGAGGCGCTGATTAATTGCAGAATCAATCCGAGAATGCCATGTGACGTGAGCATTAAATGGAAGTGACAAGCGACGTGTACATTCAGAGACGGATGCGATGGTACGAGTGAAGCGGAGGCAAAATATTCCCACCATAAATAAGTATCCACTTACCAAATATTTAATTGATAAATAAATGGTAAGTGGGGGAATATATGTATTGGTAAAAAATAGACTTCACACGTGTAATATTTCTTATGACAAGGCAATCTATGTGGAGAAATAGAAACATGAAAGCTAGTCATAAATTTACAAAGAGGTACGAGACAAAGAGGAACAGAACATCATACCCACGATATGATTAGATGCAGGAGCCTCAGTCTAATTGAGGAGTTGAAGAGACACGGTCAGAATGAACCAAGGCAGAATAAAGGGCAGATTCAAAGATCTTCAATCAATGAGCTAAACGTTACATAATCTTCACGCAACAGTTACGATTACCTATTGTAACGTTACATTAATGAAATTATTAGTCATTAATGCTCAATCATTAAGAGAAGTAGGCGTTATATTAAAAATCTCCCTATATAAGGGAGTAAAATCTTACTTGTATGGACACGTTCGAACCACTACTGAAATATACTTACTTTTACACGTTCTTATTGCTTTCCTATTACAAGTCTAATTATTATTAGTTAATTTTCTTGGTTATCAGAAGTCCGAGTACTTCTTAAAATAGCTTTGGCAGAGAATCTAATTCTTTGGTTAAACAGTAACTTTTACCCGATTTCGAGACGTGCGCCTGGGGAGGCTTTTTGGGCATTTTTTTATTATCTTGCCTTAGCTTTGATTTAATTAGTTGGATTAGTTACTTGTAGCTATATTTACGTTATGTAATTGATTTGGTTAGATTTGGGCCAATCAGAGTTGGATACTCGTGGCAAGAGCGTGATTTCGGATTGATTGAGCTTGGTTCGAGGTAAGTGGCTTGTCTAACCTTGGGTGGAGGGAACTCCCCTTAGGATTTTGGTACTTTTTGATATATGAGCGCCGTGTACGTGAGGTGATGAGTACGTACACAAGCTATTTGTTTTAAAACTCCATTTTTTACTAAATCATAACCTGTCTTTCCTTGTTTGAAGTACACTAGCTTATGTAACTACCATGTTTAGATTAGAAAAGCATGTCTACGTGTTTAACTGTCTATTTGAACTCAGTGCATCATGTTTAGTAAAATTTTCCTGAATTCCTTGACGTGAACTTAATCTAAGCAGTGGATTTCCTTGTTGTAACTGTTATAGTTGAGCTGCATATTAACTTTGGGACTACGGAACGCTATTCCGAGAGATCCCCATGTACTGCATATTTATGTTTTGGACTATGGAACGGTATTTCGGGATATCTCTCAGTACTGCATATTTACTTTGAGACTACAGAATGATATTCCGGGAGATCCCCCTACACATTTACGTTTGGGACTACGGGACGGTATCCCGGGAGATCCCCTGTTGTTATTACTGTGTTCTGAGCTGTTGGCTTTCATTGAATTCTTTACCTATTAGATTACCATATTTATTTTACTGTAATACTTCTCTCTGTCTTATTTCGTTATATTTATATATTGGTAGGGCCCTGACCTAACCTCGTCACTACTCGACTAAGGTTAGGCTTGGCAGTTACTGGGTACCATTGTGGTGTACTCATGCCATTTCCTGCACATGTTTTCTGTGTGCAGATCCAGGTACGAGCTATTATCCTCAAGTCTAGTGTGCGGTTGCTGCTTCAGGAGACTTCAAGGTACATTTGCCCGCGTCTGCAGACCTCGGAGTCCCTTTTTATCCCCTTGTGTAAAATCTTCCCCTGTTTTTCTTCAGACATTAATGTATAGAGCACTAGAAACTCTTAGAAGCTTGTGACTAATGACATTCCGAGTTTTGGGAGTATTGATTATTGTATATGCCGAGTGGCGCCGTTTCTGCTATTTAATTACATATGTTGGCTTTTATCTTTATGTTTTCCTTTCATTTCCACAATATTAGGCTTACCTAGTCGTAGAGACTAGGTGTCGTCGTGACAATTCACATAGAGAAAAACTCGATCGTGATAATAGTATAACACATGTAATAATTGATTAACAATGAGGAATATATAATGTTATGATAATTCAATTAAAGGCATGGAAAGATTCTAAATAACCTAAACCAGCCATTACCACATGTAGCGCATGTACCTACTCGTCACCTTGTGTACACAACTTTTACATAACACAAATAGGACAATCAGCCCAATCCTAAGAGGTAGTTCCCCCACACAAAATTAGGCAATATATACTTACCTTAGCTAGGCCAACTCAACCCTCGGAAATAGCTTTTTCCCAAAAATTCGCCTGCACATGAGTCAAATATAATCGAAAGTGACTTAATATTATCAACCAATGCATGGGAAAACAATTATAATAGACAAAACATTTATCTTTACAAAATTCCCAAAAGGTCAAAAAAAGTCAACACCGGCCCCGCTGGTCAAACCTCGGGTCTAAAGGTAGATTCCGACCACCCATAACCTCATGAGTCCATATATGTGTTTTGTTTTCAAATCAGGGTCCAAATCGACTCTCAATACTCAATTCATCATTTTTTTAAAACTTGACAAAAATTCTCAAATGTTTATTTTGATTCATATAAATTTGATGTTAAATCTAAGATATATTCATGAAATATTATTTAAAAATGATTAGAATCACTTAGACACTTACCCCGAAGTTTGTAGATTAAAATCCCTTCTCCAAGTCGCCTCCTATCGACCCTAGGGTTCTATAATATGATAAAATGATATGAAATCCCAACTTTCTAACCTTTTGTTCAGTTGCAGATATCGTATTTGTGGCACTAGATTTGCAATTACGAACCCCCGCAATTGCGAAGAAATGCTCGCAATTGCGGCCACTAATATACTGAGGAAATGTCGCAATTGCGACTCAAACTTCGCAAATGCGAAGTCTGTCCTCCTCGCAAATGCGAGATGTCTACCCATGCCCATACTTCGCAAATGCGAACTAGGCATCGCATTTGCGATACCTGTTCCTCTCATGCCATGCTCACAATCGCAACATCAGAGCACCACCCCACCAAATTTTCCTGTTTTCAGTCCAAAAACATTTTGAAACACATCCAAAACTATCCGAGCCCTCGGGGCTTCATACCAAACATCCACACACGTCAAAAAATATCATACGAACTCACTCGCGCGATAAAAAAAACATCTAGAACTACGAATCGCATACAAAAATACATGAATTTCAAAGTAAAGTTCAAGAACTTCTAGAATTGCAACTAAGTGCCCAAATCTTATCAAATCAACTCCAATAGATAACAAATTTTGCAGATAAGTTCTGAATAGCAACAGACATATTCCAAATCCCAATATCCAATCCGCAACCCGATAGCCAAATGTCAACCAACGGCCAAACTTCTAAACCTCAAATTGCCAATTTTCAGCAAATTAACACAAATCAACTACGGACCTATTCGATTCCGGGCATACGCCCAAGTCAAAAATCATGATACGAAGCTATTAAAACTATCAAAACACCGTTCTGGGGTCGTTTTCACAAAAGTCAAAATTTGGCCAACATTTCTAACTTAAGCCTCTAAGTCAAGAACCAAAGGGTCTAAATCAACCCGAAATCTTTCCGGAACGAAACCTATCAGCCCCGCTAGTCATAAAACCTAAATTACACATGTGTGAAACATCAAAAGGAGAAAAGGGCGCAATTACACAAAACGACCAACCGGATCATTACATTGGGGTTCCTTATTTTTAGGATCTTGGAGGGTTTCTCTCTTTAGTTTTGTAATTTAGTATGTTAAAAAGAAGCATCTTATAGATACAATTTTGTCGAGTATGAAATATATTTTAAAAAGAATATGATAAGGTTGTTTTGATTTTTCAACATTGTATTCGTGCTTTTATAATAGACTAGCCTTAGAGTACGAGCATTGCGCGTGAACCCTTATCAATGAGAATAAATTTGAAAAAATCACATGAGTAATATTATTTGACTTCTTATATATATTATTTAAATAATCATAGATTTAAAAAATATGCAGGACGTTATAGTTTAAACGATCTTAAATTTCTTATAATTAAATTACAATTTACAAGTAATTTCAATATAAAAATTTAAGTATCTTATCTATGCTTCACTTATATCAAGTATTGTAATTGAGTTTGTGATTTAATATGGCCATATATTACAATACGTAAATTAAAATTAATGTATGTTTTATATTAATACTATAAATTATTATTATTTTTAAGCGTAAGCATGTCGTTTATTTAAAAATATTTTCTTAATCGTTCTAATATGCTTATGTGTGGTTTACATTGTATAGTAAGCTTTAATATTTACAAATTAAGAAATAAGTTTATTTAACCTAAATATTTGGAGTTTTTACATAGTTTAAATAAAATTCTTTTAATGTATTTCAGCTAAATATTAGAAAAGTTAGTGATTTACACACACAACACAGGGGTGTGCATTCGAATCGATTTATCGATAAATCGAATCGATTATTTGTTATCGATTTATCGATTTATCAATTTCGATGTCGATTTCGAAATTTTTCTTATCGAGTTATCGATTTCGATTTTGATTTTGTCATCTTTATCGGTTTATCGATAAACCGATAAAATATACTAAAAAAATAAATATACCCTTATTCTATAATACCTTTTCCTTTACCCTAAGTCCCTAACCCTATTATTTCTAAGCTGCCGTTCTCATAGTACATTAACGGAAGTGAATACACTGAGTTTTTGCTGTATGTTGGTAGAAAACTAGCAACTTGGTCTCGTCCCTTTTCATCTAAACTTATTGAATCTTTGCATTCACCTTATCCTCCACTGGGCCAACTTTGATCTTATTTATATTTTCTCTTATGAAAATCACACACAGTGGGCAGCAGAAGAGATATCAAGATTTTCTTTTAAAGTAAAAAAAAAATTGACGTTGGAAGAAGCCTCAATATATAGAGGACCTCTACCCATTCTGGTTATCATGTTCGTCTTATTTTAGTTTCTTTTTGTCCATATTAGTTAGGCGTATTTATAGCAATATACTTTTTATGGAATCCCGTAAATTTTTTTGTTGGTGTAATCGATAACGAATCAATAAGCCCCAAAAATCGATAAATCGAAATTGAAAAAATCGAAACCTTATTGAAGCGATAACGATAAGCATATGTACAAATCGATAATCGTTAAGTAATTATCGATAAGGGTCAAAATCAAATCGATAAATCGAATGCACACCCACAACACACATAATATATATATAATTAACATTTTTAATTATAGTTAATGTTTAGCCTTAAAAAATTTCTTATTAGGTACTACTAATTATAAATATGTTGCATAGGTTAATTAGGAAAAGAATTTAAGTAAAATAAATCTTACTCGATTTTACCTAAATATTAGGACTCTCTAACTATTTCAGAAAAGAAAAGTTTAATATTCAAAATTTTAATTGATTTTAAGGTCCTAAATATTATTAAAATAATTTAAATTATAGTTTTGGGCCAATATGAAATCTTTTTTTAAAAATAAAAAAGTGACATTTCGTTTGGTGCTTCTAATATAGTATACTCCTATATACACAATAATTGTGGTTGAAAAAAGAAAATATTTTATTTGTGCATTATGCACTTATATTTATCCACGTAACTACCAGCCTAACTAATGAAAACTCACACGTCATCTCAAGAGCTCCTAAATTTCCCATTAAATTACACTTTCACCTTCTCTTCTATTCCGTCAAATTTCATCACTCTTCGCACTTGCACCACCTTCTCGATAACTAACACCCAAAATATGGCGCGAGGCTCTTCTTCATCCCAATCCGCCTCCTCCTCCTCCAGCACCCGTCCGGGTACCGCCGCACCCCGCGGTTCTGCTGCCGCAACAGCCGGCATGCGCCGTCGCAGGCTTGGCGGTTCCTCCTCCGCAAGTGGAAGCTCTGGCGCTGCCGTTGGCTCAGGCAACGCTAGCAACATGCTCCGATTCTACACCGATGATTCGCCCGGTCTCAAGATCAGCCCTACTGTCGTCCTAGTTATGAGCCTCTGTTTCATCGGCTTCGTCACTGCTCTCCACATCTTTGGCAAATTCTACCGCTACCGATCCGGTTCCGGGCCCTGATTATTCGGGTTCGGATCTTTGATTTCGGATCTTTGATTTCGGATCATGATGACTTTGATACCCACGGCATAAAGGATAAAGCTTAGGTCTCTTTAAATTCAGTTTTCATTTTCATGAGCTTTTGCTGTTTCTGTTTCATCCTTAGAATTTTTGTTTGGCTGAATTTGACTCAGTATTAGGAAGAAGATAAAAGAAGCTCCAAATTGAGGAAATTTTGGAACCAAGGGCATACAGGATCATGTGCTTTTGTTTTATGTCTAATGCATAATCTTTGTTCATAAAGGAGTATTAATTTGGAATACGCTCCATTTTAGCTTTGTTTATTCATTTATCATTTATGTTTATCATGTGCTTGTGAATATGAACTCCACCTGCTGGTCTTGAATACCGATGAGAAAAAAGGTTGTGGTCAGAGGTGTTGATCCAGGATTTGAACTTAATGGGTCCTAGATGCACTGAACCCGTTGATCATTTGAGTTACTGGATTTAAGATTTAATATTTGTTCTCTATTGAGTCTATTCTATTTATATTTTTTCTTAAAGTTTTTTCTTGCATGTATATATACATGATCTATTGGTCTGTGTAGAACATAGTGGATTAGTTGAACCTCCTTGTGAAGAGTTGGATTCACATGTGAGTTTGAAAATTGAAGAACCAGATAGAACAAAATGGATGCAGGGTAGTTAAAAGCTGGCCACAACTACTTGCGACTAATTCGTAGTTAACAGTTCCTCCCATCGCTTGTCTCATTAGCTTTGGAGGCAGACAAACTAGGAACTTCTTTAATTGGGTAGTTAGGAGTAACTCTAATCTACCTTTTGGACAATCTGGTACCTCTGTTAGTACCTCTTTGTGTAATGATCCTGTGGCTATAGGAACTGTAATTTGTGTTCCAGTATTGATGCATAAATTACATGCATAATTTCCTTTTTCCAACCAAAAAAAGGGTCCAATTAATGTGATTGCGATACAGTTTTAGTTTGATTTGGCTGGATTGATGAATTGAATAAAGTTTTTTGAGTAGCCGAATTCCCGGAGTAGCCTTCCCTACTCCGAATTCCCGGAGTAGCCTTCCCTACTCCCCTACTCCTTCGAAGTAGCCTTCCCTACTCTTTCGAAGTTCATCTTGATGTGATTTGAAGATGAAATTGCAACAAGATTGAGATGGATATGTTTGAATTTTGTTTTAGAGCTTTGTGGTGTCATGATACTGTTATCTTCCAGGTATATGTTGTTACTGGAGGAAATTACTTGAATAAGTTTTCAGTGGAAGGGTTGCTATTCTTGAAAGCTCTGTTGCATTCAATTATTCTTGGGGTGCTCTATATAGTTTCCATATATGCTAAACTTGTACCACACTCCAATACTCCATATCTATTCGCCCTGTTTTCTTGATTTTGGCATAGCCCTTTTGTCTTGAGGTCTCAGTACCCTTCAATGGATTTCATTTTTCTTGTTGAAAGGAGATTGAATAGTTATTTACAGTACATATTAGAGTGTAACATGATTGTAGTTTGCATTTGTCTGTTCATTTTGGCTTTTTCAGGGGCTTACTTATTTTAACAAAATCACCACATGCAGGCACTTCTAATAGTAGTTTGTATTGATAACATGGCTCTATTTGATTTTGGACGCATGGATTTTTCTTGATGCATTTCACGAAGCTACTAATGAACTATGACTTGTCACAGTTGTAAAGTTGTTGTTAGCAGTTTCTCATAACTATTCTCCATTGGATGCATAGTTGTAGCTCAATATGATGTCCATGTCATGTAATTTACTCTGGTTTTTTTCTCAAGTGCGAATTTTGACCACTCAGCATATCCCATAATTAATTCTGTTCAATGCGATCTTCTCTCATTAGACAAGTTCTTATGATAGGTTGAGAGAGAAGCTTTTAATTTTTTCTTTCATTCTGCTTTTATGAAGGGGTAACCAGATGTAGTGACTTCATCTTATTCAGCATAATTAGCACTTCTGATAGTTGAATTTGATACTTTACATGCCAATGGATCATAGGCGGACCCAGAATTCGGGGGTCACGGGGCCTTTGTTAATATCTGTCCCCGTGCTAATCTTTATGAGTAGCATAATTAGCACCTCATTGTTCAACCTTGGATTAGGATGTGGCTGAAGTATCTCCAATGGTACGCCTGAGATTAGCGTAAATTTTATGATAATAATTCAATCAATTGAGGCAGAGAAGTGATTTCTTTAAGTAATAACCCATATATTGTGATCTATTATAACTTAAATTTCTCTTTATTTATAGGTCATCTCAGGTATCTGTACGATTATTAATGCATTAAAAAAAAAGAAACGAAGAAATAAAAAGACATCTATGATGACGTGTCGCGCGTGCAATTGGACGTACAGATGCCTTTTTCGTCAAAATGTAGAGATTGCAGATACTTGCAACAAGCACAAAGAGAAACATTTTTTTAAAGGGTTACCATGTCGTTTAAAGTTTAACGAGTTAACAGTACAAAGAAAAATATACTAGGAGTAGTAATTTTTAGTGTATCATTATTATAGCCAAGTCCACCTCATGCATGTCAAATGAGAAAAGTGATAGAGGAGAATAATATAATCAAGGAGATCATGAGAAATGTAAAGCCTCATCTTCAATTCCTAACGAAGAAAACGAAACAATTCCTAAAGTCGCATTTCCCCATGCATATATGACTTTACTTCTTCCACTTATAAATTGCAAGCCCTTTCACTTCCTTTAAAACTTCTCATTTGCTTCATCTTCCTTGATTTGCAACATAAATAATTTAATCCTAATATTAGTAAAGGATAGGAAAAACACTTTTTCCTACTATATATCTGTTCCTGTACGCATTTCAAGTTGGACGAAAGTATTATTCTAAAATATCATTTATTTACTTACAGTATTCCCCATGTTACATAAATTTGCTTCATTGAAGCAAGAAGATATTGTTCCACACAAAGAAGAGGAATGTGTTGGTGCAAGAGAGCAAACAGGACGACAAGGTGTTCGAATAAGGGGAAAAACAAAAGGGGTAATTATTAATCCAGGCTTGACAGATGTGATATTTTCTTGGTCTTTAGCTGATGTCCTGAACAGAGATCTTCTCAAAGACGAGGTTCCAATCTTTCTTGCCCATACAATTTGTTATTTAATTCAGTTATATACTTTATACTAATTTTTCTATTATAGTTTAAATCGTTATTATAGCATACTACTTACTATTTAATAATATAATTTAGAAGTTAGGATCTTTAAGAATTATTTCATTCGCCTTCATCCCCCACTTCTCAAACTATTTAAGCCCAAAATGACTAGACTACAATCGACCACTTCTGTCCCAACAGTGTCTTTTCTAGCTGTAGATATCGTTGGTGTTTTTTTTTGGGTTTTGTTAGTTTCTTACCTTATACTATAGAGTTATACAGTATAACTTATACTCCTAATTAACATCGTCCCAAGTCCCAACCATTGTTTCTGTTTTGCTACTATAGAGTTTGTACTTTTTGTTTTATTTTAATATATTCTCCATTTTTATATTACAATATCATTTAATGGTAAAGTTAAACATGGCAGGATCCTTAGACAACCTCTAAATCACCTAATAAGTGTATTGCACTAAATAGAGCGATAACTAAAACTAATCCAATGAATTTTAGCCATTGCCCACGTGACACGTTATCGTAGGTATCTTTTCTTATTATTTCTAATTTTTGTTTACATTTTCTCCTTTTCCTTTTTTTTTTGTCTTTCTCATCATTATTTTTCTTCTTCCCTCAACCTTAACCCATGCTCGCTGGAAGAGGTCGAGTGTTGCTACAGCTAGTTTTTGGGAGGTGGGAGGTTTCTTTAATATTGAAAAAATAGTTTTCTTTTATAAAAATAATTCTCTTATATTCTCTTGCATTTTACTGTGAACTTATTTTTTTCTTGGTTCGTTCTAAACAGAATGATTTTTTTCTAAATGCAATTTAGTTTAAACTTATAATTCTAATTCTAAGAATATTTTATAACTGCACAAATATTTTGAATTCTTTTATGACTTGTTTAGAAATACAAATTTCAAAAGAAAAAAAAAATTTAAACTTGGTATCCGGTCAAACAGGTTCTCGGAATTTTAAGATGTGTTAGCGCGTGGTCACCAGTGGTCAAGAGTTTAATGGTGTTTGTTGCAGAAGGTGGTATTGATACCACTTGAAATTAGTTAAGGCGGTATTAGCCACCAGTTATCATAGTTCTAAGTGGCACAAAAAAATAAGAAAAAGAAATACTTTCTTCTTAAGCGTTTTAGGCATTGAAAATGGACAAAAAGAAAAATGAAGAGATGAGGAAGCAAAATGGACTAACTATAACAAAGGCACTGAGTACCATGCTTTTTGAAAAAAAAAAAGCATATTGAGATTTTTATACTAATATTATTTCTGAATAATAATTTGTAGTATCAGAGCATAAAGTGCATAGTTAATGACTACGTTGCAGAGGCGAAGTTATGCAGATTTCTGATAATTTTGGCATATGTTGCATTTAAAGAATTTGTAAGGGAAACGATTTGTTACATTATGTGGAAACTTCAGTGGTGCTCTTTCTGGAAATTAGTTGTGTGTATATGTGCTGGAAAATGGAGTTTTAATCTGGAAATGAGTTGAAGAAAATTAGTTGCCGGAAATGTCTGGAAATTCATTTTTTCAGTGACAATTCCACATTTTCTGGTAATACGCGCGATCTATCATCATCCAAGTAGGGGTTTTCAATTTAATCGCCTTCGTGACAAAATTATACTATGTAAATAGGGCGAAAACAGTTTTTTCCGTGCATATATTAACTTTTGAATCCCTTTGATATAAGGTAATGTAATCCAGAAATTGCTTTAGATTGCAGGTTTGAACCTTTTGAATTCCCTATTTAAAATTCCTAGCTCAGCCATAGCAAAGTCATGTCTAATAGGCACATTTTGCACAAATGTTAGCTGGCCTTAAGTCATGACCTCAGTCGAGGTGTATAAGAAATTTGTTGGTATGCTTGGGGATTGTCTATGAATTCTGCCTTTAGAGATCCACTGGTCTTATGCTTCATGCTTGGAGGTTAGGTCCAGTCTCCTATTAAGTTAAACGTTGTCTTTGCGCTCGTGTGTTTTGGGATTGTCTATGAATTCTCCCCTTAGAGATCTATTGGGCTTCTACTCCATGCTTGGAGCTAAGGTCTCGTATCCTATTAGGTAAAACATCTTTCCTCGCACTCATGTCTTTTAAAACAATGGTTGTAAGCAAGGCCCTGAGCATTTACGTTTCTGGATATGTTTCTGGATATCCCTGCTTTCTTGGTAAACATAGTGGTTTGAAATGATATTTTTGTGTATTTTTCATACTTTGATATATGTGCGATTTGCTAAAGAGTTAGTTGTATTCAAATTTGTCAGGTTAAACAAATTCCTGAGACGTTCTTGTCAACTGATCATTACTTCAATTCATTCATCAGTCCGCTTATCGAAGTAACACATGCTGATTTGCTCTCAGGCGTGAGAGCTGCCTGGCAATCTCCTGCACTTGAGGTTATTGATGTCAAATCATCAACAGATTTTAAGCCTCCTAGGGCTTTATACTACAACATTTGGTTAAATAGAGCTAGCGAGGGAGAAAGAATTAGAAAAACTTATGAACCAGGGGTTGGAGATCTGATTGCACTATCAGATGTGAGGCCGAAAAGCATTGATGATTTCAACAGACCAAAGAGATCATTTCTCATTGCATTAGTACAAGGAAAAGATGAAGCTTCAGACAAGCTATCTATCCTGTCTTCGAAGACAATCCCATTTAAAACACCAGACAGGAAAAAGGGTGAACGAGGAGACAGACTCTTACAACGAATATTCGAATATGGAAAGCTTTGAATTCAGACATGGAAAGTGCCAACTTGAACATAATTAGGACTGTGCTGAAAGTTAATCCAAGTGTTGTAAGTAAATTTCTCTCTCTCTGTCTTTCTTACTCTTGTTGTAGCCATTCTGAAGGAATATTTTACGGACTCTTTCCCTTTTAGTTTTGATCTACAATTTTCCTTGATTAAGGTCTAGTAAATTTCAATCATTTTGCAGGATGAAGAGAAGTGTGTTCTTCGCTCCTTCAGTGAAACGGAAGCTAGTGCCTTGTCAAATCATAGGACTACCATTGAGTCATTTGGGCTAGATAATGCTCAACAAGAGGCTTTTATAAGTTGTATTGCTACAAGAGAATGTGGTCACACCAATGCTATTAATCTAATTTGGGGTCCTCCTGGAACCAGCAAAACAAAAACAGTTG
Organism: Nicotiana undulata; assembly: GCA_005239495.1. Taxonomy (NCBI): domain Eukaryota; kingdom Viridiplantae; phylum Streptophyta; class Magnoliopsida; order Solanales; family Solanaceae; genus Nicotiana; species Nicotiana undulata. The sequence goes on from MDKH01101003.1 coordinate 41,991, forward strand.
CTTCCTTACTTTATCTCCTGTTTAAAATGAAATGCAGAACTTTGACTTCTGCTCCCACAAACATTGCTGTCTTGGGAATTATAAAGAGGGTGATGCAACTACTACAGGATGTTCTGGAATATGAAACATACGGATTAGGAGATATAGTTCTATTTGGTAATGGGAAAAGAATGGGCATTGATGATCACGAAGACCTGTTCGATGTATTTCTTGACAACCGTGTTGCGGCTCTTGGGAGCTCTTTGTCTCCTGATCATGGGTGGAAAAATCATATACTGTCCATGGTATCTTTTCTTGAAGATCCTGAAGAGCAATATGAATACTTGGGTAGAGAAAAAGAAAATAAGGAACATAACACGGATGATGTTGAGGTGGAAGAGAAAGCAATGATTACAAGTATATATGATCAAGGACTAGATAAGAATAGGAAGAGTAAGCTGCGGAAAACATTCGTCCGTCAGACTTTAAAAGATAATGAGAAGATATCAAATGATGACAAAAATTCGCAAATGAGATCAGTTGGCAATGTGAACAAGGTCAATTCTGCTGTGAGCATTCAGAATGAAGGGGAGGCAACAAACAAACAAGACGGTAGTTGGACATTTGAGGAGTTTGTTATCAATAAATTCAAAAAGATCCAGTAGCAGTTGACATTTTGTCTAACGAGCTTGTACACTTATCTTCCTACTTCTTTCCTTCCACTAGAAGTAGCTAAAGATATGATCAGAGTTCTTGAGATGCTTCAAACTCTTGAAACACTGTTCCGCACTGTGGCAACATTCAAAAGGTCAAAAGAAATTCTGTATGGAGTTGAAATTGTTACAAGGAATAATGGGAGACATTTTGGGAATATGTATGCAACTATAATAGAAAGCATCACAATATTGAAATCTCTTGGCGAGAGAATCTCTCTTCCTAATATCACTGATATTCGAAGTTTTTGTCTGAAAGGTGCATGCTTGATTTTCTGCACTGCTTCTAGCTCCTCAAAATTATACACAGAAGGAACGATCCCTCTGGAGATGGTGGTAATTGATGAAGCTGCTCAGTTGAAAGAATGTGAATCCATTATTCCCCTACAGCTCCCTGGTATCCGTCATGCCGTACTTATTGGGGATGAGAAACAATTGCCTGCAATGGTTCAGAGCAAGGTTTTCTGTTAATCTTGTTATTATGATCCTTGTTTCTTAAAAGTTGACTTCGTTGCTCTTATATCATTGACATAGTGTCTATTATTAACAGATCTCTGAGAAGGCTGACTTTGGAAGGAGCTTATTTGAGAGGCTGGTAATGATAGGGCACAAGAAGCACCTTCTTAATGTTCAATATAGGATGCATCCTGCAATAAGTTTGTTTCCAAATAGAGAGTTCTATGAAAACAAACTTTTGGATGGTCGAAATGTGAAAGAAGCAATGTATGAGAAGAGATTTCTTAAAGGTCACATTTTCGGTTCCTATTCATTTATTAACATAAGCAGTGGAAAAGAGGAGTATGATAACAAACACAGCACAAGAAATATGGCAGAAGTTTATGTCATTGCTGAGATCGTTGCCAACCTTTATAAAGGTAATACTCCATCTTTCAGAGACTTCATTTATGCTTATAATGAATTTTTCTTGTTTTCAGTTCTGTTTTTTGGTTTGCTTGGAAATCGTGTAGGAAAATCTGATTTATTTTTTCCTAACTATAGAATCTGTTGCTTCAAGAAAAAATGTTTCTGTTGGTTGTATATCTCCCTACAAGGCTCAAGTTTTTGCAATTCAACAAAAACTTGGACAGAAATACAGTACAGATGTCAATAGCCACTTCTCAGTGAATGTACGATCTGTTGATGGTTTTCAAGGCTGTGAAGAAGATGTGATTATTATCTCCACTGTTAGTGATAATGGGAGTGGATTAGTGGGATTCCTTTCTAGTCGCCAGAGAGCAAATGTAGCACTGATTCGAGCAAGGTACTAACTTATTGGACAACACTGTTACATGTAAAATTATTGAATGTTGAGGGTGATTATACTGCCATCTTTTGGCGGTTATTCAGTGATAAGACAATCGATGAGCACGCTCTTAGTTGTTTCATTGGCTTTGTACACAGGTTCTGCCTTTGGATATTAGGGAATGCCATAACATTGGTTAACAGTGGTTCCATTTGGAAGCAATTAGTCATTGACTCCAAGGCTCGTGGTTGTTTCTTTGATGTTCATGAAGACAAGAGTTTGACTCAAGCGATCTTGAGCGCTACCATTGAAGTTGGCCAGATTGAAACTTTACTCAGCATGGATTCCCCTCTATTCGAAACAGCCAAATGGAAGGTATGCTCCTTCATCTGGCTTATAATGGATGTTTTTCTTTTTTTGACCCAATTGATTACTTCGGAAAATTTGAGCATTACCATTCCTTTGTTGTGTAACTCATTGGCGAAAAGTAATTCTCGCATGTTTGCTTGTTTCTTGGGATGGCCAAAAAGCTCATCTGTTGATTTTGGATTTTGCTATGTTTTTGGTATTCTTTCTTTTCCAGGGATTAATTTTTTTAGTTTGTTTTCAATTTGGGGAAATCGCAGGTTCTCTTTAGTGAGGATTTCTCAAAATCCTTGGCCCGAATTAAAGATGCCAAGATCCGTGAAGAAGTGATTTCCCTTTTGGTGAAGCTTTCAAGTGGTTGGCGCATGTCAGGAAAGCACAACATTTTCTACAAAAATGGTGGGAATTCAGCTGAACTATTAAAGATCTACTGTGTCAAGCACCTAAAGCTGATTTGGACCGTAGATATTCTGCTAGAGAACTACACATACTATCAAGTGTTAAAAATCTGGGACATCATACCAGGTTATCAGATACCAAAACTGGCGAAGGACATTGACATCCTTTTTGGTGTTTATACAGTGAATATCATGAACCGCTGCAAATGCAAGCGTGTTGAGCGGTACATACATGTCTTAATTCTTCCTCTGATGTATTGCTGTCTCGCCATCTGTTCTTAAAAAACTATACCAACATTTTCTGATTATTCAAGAATTAGTAGGTGCTGACTTCACAAGTCTTCATTCTTTTTGTAGAAATTTAACACTTCCAATGACTTGGGCAATTGATGGAAGTGATGATTCAATTGACAAGAACTTGGCACGTCAACTGGCTTCTTTGAGTTTCAGGTATACACCAGAATGTTCAAGAAGTTCCGAGTGATTCTAGGGTGTATATGTTCTTTAAGGGAGCAACAGAAAATGACAGGAGAGAAGAGCCTATTGTAGAGCTTTATGGTGAAATAAGCTTGTTTTTACTTTCTCATTTCATAGGTGGACACGATTCTTTCTGATTACTTTTGCCTTAGTGAACTCAGATGAAGCAGAAGTGTGATTCTTGTTGCCCCGTACATGTCACTCAGAATTTCTTTGATTTGTGATAGTGATGTTTTCTTGCCTTTTCCAGAAAAATGCAAGAGTTTAAGTCACAAGTTGTCTCAGATAGCAATAATGTTAAGTTAAATGAGGAAATTGAAGATTCTTACCAGATGAAGATTCGATGTCCATGTGGAAGCTCATTACAAACTGAAACAATGATTCAGGTTTACTTCAGTACTGAGTCCCTTCATCTTCCTTAATTATGAGAAAAAAACATTTACATGCAAAAATAATTCCTGTGGATTGTTTGATTGAGGAAAGGATCCTCTCAAATTGTTAGTCAATACAATTGATTTGTGTCTTATTATGGAATATCACATGCAGTGTGAAGATAGAAGATGCCGCACATGGCAACATGTGAGTTGTGTCATCATTCCAGAAAAGCCCATTGAGGGGGGTGCTCCGCCAAATCCTCCTGAGACTTTTTACTGTGAATTATGCAGATTGAGTCGTGCGGACCCGTAAGTATCACTTATTCTCTGTTTACACCTTGCTTCATCAGATTTTCTTAAAACACAGGATGTTATGATGTAAGCCCATTCTGTTTTCGTCTCTGTTAAACACCATAGTCCATGGAGTCATGTATACTCCATTATACTGTCTTCCCCCCACCCCCCACCCACCCCCTTTTTTTTATTTTTTTATTTGGGGTGGGGGTGTGGTGGTTGGGGTTATGGGGGAAGAACGTTAGCAATAGGAATTAGTAGAGCAAGTTAGTGTCATTTCAGATTTTTCTCCACTTTTTAGGTCTGATATCTCTAGGCATATGAATTAGATATTTAGGCTTTTTCCGGATTCGAAGCTTTTAAGCTAATTATTACTTTGTTTCGTCATTGTTGCATATCTTCAACTTTTTTCTTCTATCAAATGAAGTATTGTTTAGTCTTCCATTATATGTGAATCTTAAGTAGTATGTATGAGAATGAAGCATAGTAAGTGCAGAATTCTCCGCTGTAATTTGCTATTTGTAAAGCTTCATACACAAGATGTGGATGCTAACCTGGGATCTCCAATGAGTGGCGGTAAAATCTTAAAAGAGCTGGGTTTTTATTACTCTTTAGAGCTCACACTTCATTTTCCGTGCATATGGGTGCTTAAGTGACACATTGAGTTGTTGACTTGTTTCTTACATTCGCTACATATGGAATTGTAAATGCTTTGACATTCACTGATTAAATTTTATATATGCAGGTTCTGGGAGATGATTGAAAACCCTTTATATCCTGTGAAGTTGGCTTTTACTAGTGTTCCTGCAGATGGGTGAGTTTCCTGTACCTTGTTATTTTTGTGAAGATATTCTGTCCACAAAATAGTTCAGTTACTGTTCTTTGCTGGGTTCAAGCTTTCAATGTTTAAGGTTTTAATTCCTTGATAAGTCAACAAAGTCAGAGTAGATAGTTTCTGATGCCTGTTTTGGTGGTTACTAAGAAAGGATAGTTTTGTTTCTTTACCCTCAAATGATTGGAAGTGCTGGGGTTTGGTTTCCAAAAGTTGGTTGATTCCATTCCATTTTCTCCCTTCTGATGACTGGTGTAGATGAGAGGCACAAAGAAGGGAATTGGATGAGGAGATCTTACTTTGTCTCCTTCAATCATGTATCTTGTGCACATGCAAGTTAGTGTATCAGTAAGTGATATAGATCTTCTGTTGGCATTCAGATCTACACCGTCTTTTAGGTCCAATGTATTTGTCCATTTAAAAGTGAAGAATGATATTTCACAATGTAGGACTGCCTTCATATAGAAACAGGTTACCTTACTTAAATTACTTTCATTTACATCCAAATGTTATGGAGCATCTAAAATATATGACTTCCTTTTGTCTTGTCTGTTATGCTTTTGTCTGCTTTCTGTGTTATGTTAGAACATAGGAAGATTCACCTGTTGAGTGGCACTTCCTCTATCACAAAAGCCATAGAATGGCGGGATTTGGGGTATGAGGGTCAGTGAATCTAAATGTTCAGAGTTAATTTGGATGTTGATTCTTAGATTTTTCGAAATTAGATTCACATATTTAAAGGGCACATAAATATATATTATTATTATTATTATTATTATTATAGTTATTATTATTATAGTTAAAGCCTCTAAAAAGTACGTGAAAATTTTAGTCAAAGAAAAATATGTTCAACTATATAGTAATAATGGCATTCTTTTAGGGCTAAGGGGGTGTTCTTTTAATAAATTTATAAACATATAAACTACTCTTAGGAGAATTTTGTATGTGCTTTCTAGGCATGACTATTATGAATCTACTTCAGTGTCCTCTTCATGCTATATTTTGGTTTGCCTTATTGCTTGTTCTACTGTGAACTTACTGCCTTATCATATTCACATTGTATTGTAGTGATGTGAAAATGGACCCGTTCGTGAATTACTTGTTACATTTGCAAATTTTCAGCACAAACGTTGAACAGAGGATTGAGAAAACATTTCAACTCACTACAGCCGGCAGAAACTTGTTGGCGAAACAGGATTATGATCTTCAGGTTGTTGGTTGAATAATGACTTGAGTTTAAGTACGAACTTTGTATTCATAATTTTTGTTTTATAACATTTTCAGGCTTGGTGCATGCTTCTCAATGACAAGGTAACTTGTTGGCGAAACAGGATTATGATCTTCAGGTTGTTGGTTGAATAATGACCTCAATGACAAGGTACAATTTAGGATGCAGTGGCCACAGCATGCTGATTTGCAGATCAATGGTATGCTCTATTATGTCTTGCTTAAGTAAATAAAGAAAGTATATTTCTTTCCAGTAATTCGTTGTGGGTCGGGCATATCATGTGCTATATATGTTTCTTCTCTCCATTGCGAAGGCATTGTCAGCTATGATATATAATATGCAGTTGTATGACTCACTGCGTGTTGCTCTGATGGTAAGCACCCTCCACTTCCAACCAAGAGGTTGTGAGTTCGAGTCACCCCAAGAGCAAGGTGGGGAGTTCTTGGAGGGAGGATGCCGAGGGTCTGTTGGAAACAGCCTCTCTACCCTAGGGTAGGGGACACTATCCTCCCCAGACCCCACTTTCACTTGTGGGATTATACTGGGTTGTTGTTGTTGTTGTAGTTGTATGACTCACTGGTGCAAGCAAACTTGGAAAAGTGTCTTTTACTTCCTCCGAAAACTACAATTTCCATAAACTGGATAGAAATTGATCCACATTTTTATTTTGTTAGTGATTTATTTTCCAGTTCAGCAACTTCATTTACATTGAATCAACAGGAATTCCAGTGCATTGCATAGATAGAACTGGCTCACAATTGTTGGGTGCAAATGGTCGAGATTATGGTGCAATAGTGAGTATTCAGTTGCGCATACCCTACCATCTTCTACTTTTTGGGAGGGGCAGATTAGTTGTATATATATGTGCTGTTTTTGTTTTGCTAAGGCAAAACTCTCGGTGATTGCTTCTCATGTTTATTCCTTGCTTTATTTGACAGATCACACAATGCTCTAGAGATGGAATAAACAAAATTTTACTAGGAGGACTTGATGCCCGTGTCTTTTGCTTAGGGGTTAGACTTGTAAAGCGACGTACTTTCCAACAGGTAGTCAAATCTCTCTAATACACTTGTAACTTATTTGTTTCAAAAGCAAATCTCGTATTATATATTTCAGAGAAGTTTTGAAATTTTATTTTGGAAATTTTCTTTTGTGTATGTGATCACATTTTCTCATCATTTTCCCTATTTTATAGTATTTCCCATTAGAGGTATAGTGTGTTTCTAAGAGGTGTGCACTATATCTATCTTAGATGAGCAGTGTCTGATGTTATTACCGAGAGTCAGAGATCTCTGAGACTAGACCGCCCGGTTTTGTTTCTCAGACTTGTTTTGTGTTTGACTCACGTGGTTGTGTTGCCACTTTGACTCTTGAGCAAAGTTCAACACAATGGCTTTACATATAGGTTGACTAATAATGGACATGTGCAAGTGCCTTAGTCCTGTTATTGACTCTTATGGAGTCTGAGTAACATTATCTTTTCTGTCTAGATTCTAAACATGATCCCTAAGGAGCCTGATGGTGAGTTATTTGAAGATGCTCTTGCTCGCGTTCGCTGTTGTGTTGGTGGTTGAACAACCACTGAAAATGCTGACAGCGACCCTGACCTCGAAGCAGTGGTTACTGATTTTGTTCCTGTCAATCTTCGATGCCCTGTAAGCAAATACTGATTGTTATCCTCTTTTTTTCACTACCGATGTAGCGGCTAAAATGCTGTAGTTACATTACACAAAAATTGTTTATTCTATGGGATATATCGTCCCCCCCTTCCCCCTTCTCTCTCTTCTTAATGAGACAAATACAGATGTCTCGACTGCCGAATCCATATCCTGCAATCAACTCGATTCTGTCTCTCTCTCTCTCTCTCTCCCTCTCACACACACACACACTCTCACGCTCTCTCTCTCTCTCTCTCTCTCTCACACACACACACTCTCACGCACTCTCTCTCTTACACACACACACTCTCAGTCTCTCTCTCTCTCTCTCTCTCTGTTTTTTCGTATATATGATGTAACAGTCAAGCTTGAAGCTTCCAGATTGTGCAGTTGCACCAAGTGGAACTTACTCCTAGACGTCTCTTCATATGCAAAAAGAGTAACTGCATTGCGCATTATTTCTGCATCAGACATGATCTAAGTTTTAATATGATTGTTTAAGACAAGAAACAGTGGAGCTATTTCTTCAAAGCTTAGACTTAGCCAGCGTTTGGACATAGATTCCCAAATTTGTTTTGAAAAACCTGTTTTTGGTGAAGTTTGGTTTGAAGATGAAAATGTGTTTTGACATACGTTTTCAAAACATATTTCTTAAATTTATTTTGGAAAAACATGTGTATTATGTGGGATTTGTCCAAAACCAGCTATTATTTGGGATTTGGAATTTTTCCAAAATATAGGCAAAATTTATGGTCGAACATATATTTGTCAAATAAAATCCAAGTTTATTTTGGCAAAATCTATGGTCAAACGGGTCCTTATTATGCCTTTGAGGCATCACCTTGTCAAGACAGATGCTGGACCACAAATTAGCAGAGGGTGTTAATAGATAGATGTTTGCTCGCTTTATATGAACTTCCTCCTCCTAATATGTGATAAATTCCTTGTCAAGGAAGCATAGGATGTCTTTAATTTGTATTAGTTCCTTCCATTAGATTTGATATATTCTTTGTGGGTTTCTTGCAAGTTTACCACTTTGTGACACAGTACGAATTGCAGTATTTGATTTTCTCGTTATGTACAGCTGAGTGGTTCGAGAATTACAGTTGCCGGAAGATTCAAACCTTGTGTCCATATGGGTTGCTTTGATCTTGAAGTCTTTCTTGAAATGAATCAAAGGTCGAGGAAGGCAAGCATCTCGGACCCTGATATCTAAGTTTCTATCAGTTTCAGATAAAAAATCTATATCATGTTAACAGCTCATATATTTAGTAACTAACATCGTTCATATGATTGCAGTGGCAATGCCCCCATCTGTCTCTGGGACATTGGCATTTACCTGATGGCAGTCTCATTGAATCTCTGGATATATAGAGTCAAAAACCCAAGCCTGGAATTAATTCTATAAATTACATGTGAAACATTATATTACCAAAGAACACTTACAAAACATTGATTAAAAAGTGAGATAAGGAGTCTTTATAACCTAGAACTTAGTGGATATTTTTGTTGGATAAAAATTTTAACTCAATAGAATTGTATGTTGCTATTTAATCTACTTTGACATGTTTCTATTTCTAGTATGTTCATCCGAGTAGTTGGCTTAATACTGTGATTATTTTTCTCTTTGGTTGAATAGGTAAGTGAAATGGTATCATTTTTTTGTTTCACAAGTCTTTCATGATTTTATAATGGAAAACTTACACAAATGTCCCAAATAAATCTCAACTTACTAACCTTTAGCCATTAGTTATAGACTTACCAAAATTAGCCAACAAAAATTGAAAAACCAAATAGTAGGGTTCTTTCTCTCAAAGAATCACATGCAAAAATCACCTTCCATATTTTTAAGCGTGATTAGCAACACTAGATACAAGACGGAAAGGAAATTTAATGGATGAGGTAGCAAATAAGGTAATGAAATACAAAAATATATACAATATTCCAAAAATCTAAACAAAAAAAGGAATTTTTTCAATGGGTATAGTTGAAGTTCATTGAAAATATATAGATAAGTCAATATACAAAATTTGAGGAAGATTAGAGGTGATTTGGACAGGTTTTGTAGCAAACATGTATCACGCATGTATCTCACACACAGGTATACATGAATATACATATGTGATACACATATCATTTTATTGGGAGAAAGACAGAAGTACCCATAAAAATTAAAATATTTACCCTTCTCTACCCATAAAAGAATTCTACCCATTAAATAATTACAATTCCCTACTCATTTAATAAACAAACGCATATATCAAAAAACCTGCCTCAATCCCTACCCATAACAACACAAAAGCTGCTCATGACCTCCAATAACAATGAAAAAACTGGTCAAAATTTCAGAAAATTAACGCCGGAATCTGTTGAAGAATTGATTATCGGAGATCACCAGTCAAATTTGAAGATCGGAAGTGTGAAAAAACAGAGCGAAGATGCCGATTCTCTTCAAAATTCAAGTTTTTCTCCTTAAATTTTTATGATTTTGATTTCGTAGAAGTTTATCTCTGAAACTTCTTATTTTTTAGCTGAAAATTTTGTTCTTACTTTCGAGATCTGAAAAACTTGAGGAGTGAATCATAATAATTGATTTGATTTCGAAAAATTTTCTGTTGAACTTCAGTATTCGACATCAAACACTGTTGAAATTTGGATTCTCGAGATTCAATTTCGCACATAACTTCGGAATCATGGAAAACATATCAATTCTGCTGCAGCATAGTGGAGAATGGGATGATAACCATAATTTCATGAATTTTCATGTTGATGCAATTTTAATGAAGACCTGTTGGAAATTTGAACAATTTCTCAGACAAATTGCAAAGCAACTGCAAAAGGACAGCAACACAATAGTTATTCAGTATGCTATTGCTCAAGGATATCCACCAATTACAATATGCAGTGATATGAGTGTTAGTGTTTACATGGAATTGAAAAAATCAAGTGCAGGGATGACAACACTCCCACTGTGTGTGTCGTTTATTAAAAATACTATAGCTGCAAGCACCTCGAGTTTCGATGTTGCTACAATTTCATCAGAAATTATACAATTTTTAATAAATCATGCCAAAAAAGGTTCGTCTGCATTTTTTCAAGTAAAAATCTATTGGAGACATATATAGTATATAATTATGCTAAATCAGTATACAATGCGAGTATAGAATTTTACTGGATAAGTGTGTGTGTTTTTATCAATAAGACATGATACCTATATAGTATATAAGTATGCTAAATCAGTATACTATGCGAGTATAGAATTGTACTTATTTGTCTGTGTTTGTTTTTATCAGTAAAAGATGATACTGATATAGTATATATGTATGCTAAATCAGTATATTATATGGGTATA
>MDKH01028417.1:0-24898 GCA_005239495.1 Nicotiana undulata
TGCTGCACTTTCTTTTCTTTTCTGCACTTGATTGTGCAGGTCTTGAGGCTGGTCTGTCTGGTCATCCGTCTGCTGATAGATACTGATCACGGTGTCGCTCCATACGGTGAGTTGTCTTCTTGGCGTCATCCTGACAGCACCTCTGGAGCCTTTTAGTTTCATTTTGCTCAGTCTTTTGTTCCAGACTGAGGCTTGTATATTTTTGTATATATATATATTTCAGTTGTTGTATCTATGTAGCCGCCCGTTGACACTGTGACACTAGTCCTGGCACACACTTGTTGTAGTTATGTTGGGTTTCCGGGTTGTATATATTTGGCCTAGCTGTGGTTCAGCCTGTATCTACGGCCTTACCTCATATCGCTGTTATATTACGCATTATATTTGTTATAAATTGTAAACAACCGGAATATCGAGTTCTGGGGTAGTAACTCCTGGGGATTTATATGTTGGCTTGCCTAACCTCGCCGTTAGGTGCCATCACGACCTGAACCAGGTTTTGGGTCGTGACAAGGACTATCCCAGGGTAGCCCAGCAAAACCTCCTATTTCCTTAAGAAGGGGAGTCATCTCTACATTACCAAAATAAAAAATGACCCTTTTTTCATCCTAGAACATGGTAGCAGCCTCGATCAGTACATTGTTTGGCTGAATGTCTAGCAAGGAGGGTATATTTCCGAGAACTCTTTTTACATGATTGTTTTCACTTGGCGAGATATTTTCCCACCGGTCTAGAAATAGAGGTGAGATACTTCGAACCATGCCGAACCTAGGGACTTCATACCTCATTTATGCAAAACAAATAAAGCTAGCCCTTTCCCCCTCCAAATTTGACTACTTACACGTTAATGATTAGCATATCAGCACGTTTTCTCCAAATAATGCACATATCATGATTGTGCCCGTTGGGATTATGAAAATATCGATGGGCTTTGGACAAGGCTTTCCTTAGAGAGTTATTATGCGGTCAACATACTAACTCATGCTAGGTTTGGACATGATGCATGCATAGTTAACATCAGAGTAGGGTTTCTATAGAAGTCTAGACTGGTACCCTCAAGAGGACAACTTGAGAGGGAAAGGCACGAAACCATCGACTGCACCGCTGATCGACTAGTTTTACCACAAATAAGCCTTTCCAAATTTAAAAAGGGCAATATAGGAAGAGCGCGTGAACTCATTAAGTGCCGCTATGGTATTAATTACGCACGAGTGGAATATGATGCAGAGCATGTAATTATGCAAAAAGTAAACAACATCTTGTCAAGTATTTTGCATGATGAAAGCGATAAATACGGTATTTAATAAATGTAAAGACAGAAAAGAAAGAAAAACAAGGAAAGAGTCAGTTCGTTTAGTGACAAAATTATAATAAAGTAGTAAAAGGGGTAGTGATTGGGAAAGACATAAAGATAGAAGCCAGTGAATATGATTTGCATATTATGACAAGATTAAACGAAGAATCGCATGTAAAGGGGAAAACAGGGAAGGGAATGTGCATGTAGAAAATAAAGCGGTGAATAAGATAACAAAGACACGCCTATCGAGGGAGACTAATTAACACAAACCAAGTTCATTATGGTAAGAGCCTAAGGATAATACCCAACAGAGTCGCCATGTTGTTGCGCCCCTTTTTCTCGCGAAATCGGGTTTCGACATTGACAACTCTTTTGAAAAGGAAGGAAGGAAGGAGTTATTAAAAGATAGAGTCGCCACCTAACGGATTAAGGTGTGTTAGGGAACCTATTGCAAATGACTTGGCTTTACTAGTTTGCATCACCAAAGATAGGGTAAGGGCTCAAATTACCTCGGGAGAAGGTGTTAGGCACTCCTCGAGGTCCACAGCGGTGGATCCCGATTGAACTCAAATCATGTCAATTAGTCTAAGGAAGAATAGAAACAATGTGGATAAACAAAGAATTACTTTAACAGGGATGGGGGGGAAGGTCCTAAGTTTTTTAGCCTAAAGGATCACCCCGTGCAACATAAATAATACTTCGTAACTCCCTCAGGATGGGGTGTTACTCATATTATTCAGCGGGCATAGAATATCATCTCCTGCTACCCAATTACTATCTTTAAGTTATTTACCTAAAGCGTTCTAATCAATTCTAAGTCGTACCCTTTGCGTGCACTACCCGTCCCTTGCCTATGATCCAGGAGGCGTTTGGACCTCTATTTTGGATGGTTCTAGACTTAACTTAGGTTGCTCAAAAATGATAAAACTAGGCGACATAGAAAACAAGTTGGACCTTCATGTAAAAACAAATAAGGGCTCAAGTTTGCCTCCACACTTAGGCAGCAAATGCACGAAAACAAATTAGGCGTTTGATAGATTCAACAATTAAAGTCGTTAGGCCTTATTGACATGATTTCTATGTGATTCTGGATTTTGATCATGGTGGAAGTTATGCAAAGTAATTTTTAAGTGATTGCATAGTTGCCTACTGATTATAAGTATAAGAGGTTAAAACCTATAAACATCCTATCTAGGTGATTTACGCAGTGTTTGGCAGTGATAGACACGAGAGATATTCAGAATTACTCAGTTGTTCCAATAGGCATGCTTTCTAATAGTGTTCAACAATACAGTATTTTTAAAAGCCTATTTTAGCACTTAACACAGATGGGGATCACCCTATAGACATGATTCCTACCTTTGATGATTAAAACTGGTTTTAGTTCCTATAGGCATGTATACTAAATGGGCAACTATGACAATAGCATATCAATCAATTAAAAACCCTACATGCATGATTTCTAAAAATGCACATTTGTAGAACACAAATGACCCTATGATCATGTTGCCTAATGGATATGTTGCAATGCAAATTGAACTCTGGTTACTTTATTTCCTATAGGCATGGTATCTAACATGTAGAGGCAAAACAGGTTAGATGGATTAAACATCTATAGGCAGGTTATCTACCGCACATAGTAACATAACATATTCGAGCAAAGTAAACACCTATAGGCAGGTTATCTAACACACAATAGCAGACCGTATTTGAATAAAGTAAACACCTATAGGCAAGATTTCTACCCATTTCATGCAAATGTTAAAATAAACCCATTTTTCCTAATTTTTACTAATACCCCACTTGTTATTACAAAATTATTACAGAACAGAATTTAATGAATGAATTACAAAGTAATTAAAACTATAGGAAGCCTGCAGCAGGCCCAAATGCATCTGGACATGCCAGGCCTTTAACTCATAGTAGCTCTAGAAGCCCATGTTCATAGATACACAATAACCAACAGTGAATGATTCACCCATCTATTAAGGATAAGCATACAAAACCCAAGTCTCTAGTGTGTCAGAGTTCCCAAGGACTTCAAGAATCCAAGGCAGTGCTCACACTAGAGAAGAATGATAAGAAACAGTTCAAGGAAGACTAGGGGACAATTCCTAGTGTGTCAGAGTTCACAAGGGTCTCATATGAATCTTGAGTAGTGCTCACACTAGGGAGGCCAGAGGACAGAACCTAAATTGCGTTGGCTTTCAGCCAACAAAGAGTGAGGATTCAGGAGAGTAGGATGGGATTAGGGGATACATTTTAGGGGTTATCATCACACATAGAACACAAATAAATTGCAACACATTTTAACCTAAGCAGACTTAATCCAGTTTCTAGGAGTTAACAAAGTCACATGCTAATAAGATCCATTCATGAACATGTTCACAGAGATAACAAAGATTTTAGACCAGACTGAGTCAGTGGAAAGGTACACACTAATAAGCAGCAGGAATTGATTTAGACAAATTAACAGAGGTATCTTAACATAGTGAGAACAGAACCAAACATATCACATGGTAACAAGTTCAACAACAAACTGATGAATATGTTAAGACACATATAATTAACTAGTCCTTAGGAAAGGTATGAAGGCATGTTTAACTCTAAAAGATATCCCTAGATAACACAGAGTTAGGCAGATTTCATTAATCAATTCAAACTACGTTCAGCATGTCTTAACTATAAGTAACAACATTTAAGATGACAGGTCTAATAGCAGCAACACATTAAGCAAGTAATGAAATCGCAAAGGATTCAATAACTCACTAGTTGAGATGAATCAGGAAAAAAGAACCCAACACTGTAGCAATTATAACCAAACATATACAAAACACTTGAAGATTTCTGGCCTTGGCTTCCAGCCGGCCAGGAATCAAAAGCACAAAATAATATTGCTAGAAAGTAGGAGTGTACATTTTTTCTCTTTTAGTATATAGTAGTGAAACATTTCGAACTCTGAATTTGTCTCTAAAGGGGAGTGGGGAGGGGTTTAAATAGTACTGAGATTGAACACATAAATATGGCAATAATTAGTCAAATACTAGAAAGGAAAGCACTTAAAATCAGTAGGGAAGAAAATTTAAAACCTTAATTTTGGGTAAAATATACAAATCGACAGAAAATAAAAGGCAAAGAGTCACAATAAGATGAATATAGACATATTGATAGAAACATTATTCAAAAAGTCGAAGAATCAAACCAGATTTGGTTCGATTTAAAAGAATCAAAAATCCCAAAATTAGGGCAAGTAAAAATTGGCAGAAAATAATAGATTCACATTATGCATACATACGAGATAACATTCAAAATCATTGAATCGAACCATATTTGGTTAGATTTAGAAGAGATCTGAAACTCTAGATTCAGGGTAAGTAAAAAAATCACAAAGATACACAGAGATTCATAGAGATCCATACCATAAAAGACCAAGGAAGAACAAAGACCGAAAAAGGTCAAGAAACTGAACCATTTTGGTTCAAAGTTGAAGAGATTTGCTTGCCATGTTTATGCAAGCTGTCTATAGAAGGTCCCAGTACCATAGGGAGGTGAAATATGGAAAGAAAAAACTAAGGAATTCCATGTCTGGTGGGATTTGGAGAGAAGATTATGGGGAAAACGACCAGGGTTTAGGGCAGTGAGGTGAGAGCGTTTGAAGGCGGCGACCAGTGAGAATGATTAGGTTTAACGGGAGGGGAGTTGGTTAATTAAAACGGGCGAAGGGATGTGAGCCGTAGATAAACGACAGGGATTTAGGCAGGGTTGGGTCGAGTAGTTAAATTGGTAAGGGTAATTGGGCCATGGGTATTGGGATAATTGGGTAGGTTTGGGTCCGAATTTGGTTGTAAATTGGGGGCCAGATTTTAAATACCCAAATTGATAAATAAATAATTTATAAAAAATAATAAATAGATAACAAAAATATCATTTGTGCATAAAAATGATTAAAAATAATCATTTAACATTATAAAAATACAAAAGGTTATTTTTTGCCTAAATAAAGTAATTATAAGTACATATAGGCAATTATTGCAAAATATGCAATTTTAGCCTTTAAAATACAAATGTAATTACAAAAAATATACTAAAAATATTTAAACCTAATATGGGTGTATATGATGAGTTTAGACGATACAATCATCATAAAAATAATTTTTAAGGTAATTAATGGGTATTTATATAATAAAAATGCATGAATAAATTGATTTAAAGCCTAGAAAATTATGAAAAATGCTTGTCCATGCTTGTAAATCAAATGATGATGCATATGAACCATTTGAAAGTATATGTATATAAATATATATAAAAAATATGAGGAAACAACTGAGTATCAACAGGGTCCTCGGACGACGAGACTCCCTTCCTTTTCTTGTTTTTCCCCAACATCTGAATCGGGGACTTGGCCTCTTCCTCGTCACTCGGGGGCCTCAATATTGCATCTTTGGTCAGGCCTGCACAGAAGAAGCTTAGTAATAAATAAAGATACATAAAGTATTTCCAATATAAGGAAGAAGAACTTTACCATGGTTCTTTGCTTCCCATTTGCCCTTTGCCAAGTCACGCGAGCTGCGATCGGCATGGGAGGAAGTCGAGGCCAACTTTCGAACTCAGTCTTCCAGGTCGAGGACTGCGAGAGGCATCCAGGAAATAGCTGCATAACAAATGAAAACGTTATATAAAGCAAAAGCGGGTACGAAGATTAGTGGGTAATACATTACATACAATTAGGGTTCCACTACCTAGGGAATGGCAGTTTTTCCTCTGGGATGATGTCACAAGTCCTTATCCGCACGTATCGGCTCATCCAACCCCGATCATTGTCCTCATCGATGCTCGCAAACAAGGCCTTCGTTGTAACGACCCGAACGGTCGTTTTGAGCTCTAGCACGTCGTTCAGCGGTTTGGGGACATGAGCAGCTTCATTTCAGGTATTATAACTCGTAGGCGTGGTCGGAGTTGAACTACGGGAAGTTCAGAGTAAAATTGGAAAGAAAGTTCCCATTTCGGAAGCCTTAAGTTGGAAGAATTGAATAAAATTAGATTTTTGAGTGAACGACCTCCGAATCAGGATTTGAAGGTTCCAGCATGTTCGTATGATGATTTCGGACTTGGGCGTATGTTCAGATCGGGTTTTGGATTACCCAGTAGCGTTTCGGCGTATATTGTGGAAGTTAGCATTTTAGAAGAAATTTCCTAAGCATGGGTTGAAGTGCATTTTAGTGATAATGATGTCCGTTTGGGATTCTGAGTCTGGGAACAACTCTGTATGGCGATTCTTGAGTTGGGAGCGTGATTGGAAGTGAACTCGAATGTTCGTAGGTTATTTTGAAGTCATTTGGCTAAAGATAGAAATTTGAAGATTTTTGAGAAATCTGACCGGAAGTGGAAATTTTTATATCGGGGTCAGAATGTGATTTTGAACGTTGGAGCATGTCTGTAATGTTGAATATGACTTGTGTGCAAAATTTGGGGTCAATCGGACGTGATTTGATAGGTTTCGGCATCAGATGTAGAAGTTTGAAATTTCTAAGTTCATAAAGATTGAATTGGAGTGAGATTCATTGTTTCGATATTATTTGATGTGATTTGAGGCCTCGATCAAGTCTGCATTATCTTTTGGAACAGGTTGGTGTAATTGGATGGGGTCCCGGGGGCCTTGAGTGGATTCCGGGTGGTTAACGGATCAAATTTAAAGTTGAAGAGGAGCTGGAGTTGTTGGTGTCTGGTGCGACTACACCTGCGAGGCTTTGGCCACAGGTGCGGATTTGGCGCCGCAAGTGCGAGATTTTGCTGGCTTGGCTAGGAGCGCAGGTGCAATGCAATTTCCGCACCTGCAAAAGCGCAGATGCGGACAATGGGGCGCAGGTGCGGATCCGGCTGGAGGAGAAGGAAGCCGCAGGTGCGGGCTCTTGGGCATACCTGCGGGAGCGTAGGTGCGAGATGTGGAGTGTACGTGCGGAAATGGGCCAGGGCAGATTGTTTAAAAAAACGAGATTTTGGCCATTTCTTTCATTCTTTCATTTGGTGTGGGCAATTTTGGGGAGCTTCAAGAGGGGATTTTCATCAAGCAACTCTAGGTAAGTGATTTCTTCCAACCTTTGAGTTAAATACTTGAGTTATACATGGATTAGACATGGGAAATTGTGGGAATTTGGGATTTTTGAAGAAAAACCTAGAATTTGGTATTTTTGACTTTTACCAGGAATTTGAGCGTGAAAATTTGAGTAAATTATGTATTTGAGTTAGTCATGTCATGGGTAATCCTTATCTTCAAAAAATTTGGGAATCCGGGCACGTGGGCGCGAGTGCAATATTGTCAATTCTTCGAGCGGAGTTGGGATTTTATATAAATTGAATGATTATGCGTATTGGAGTATATTTTCATTAGTTTGCCGTTATTTGGCTAGCTTTGGAGCATTGTGCAATTGATTTGAGTCGTCATAAGGGCTTGGAAGTCGGATTATGGAATTTCGTAGCGAGGTAAGTCTCATTTCTAACCTTGTAAGGGGGAATTGTCCTCATAGGTGAACTAAATAAATAGGTGTTACTATTTGTGGGGGCTACGTACGCACGAGGTGACGGGAGTCCGTGTGTATCTACTATTATGCTTGTGTCCGGGTAGTCTAGGCCCCACTAGCACGCCTTACTTGTTGTACTTGTGATCCTGCAAGTAATATTAGACTATTAATATGATCGAATTAGTAATTGAATACCTAAGAAAGTTAGACTTCACTTTTCTTAATCATTTAGAAAGAGAGTTTATTCTTCCTTGCATAATTGTGTTCCGGATAAATTTGTAATATTTAAAACCTTATCAAACTTGGCAAATGAATTTCCAAAAATGATTTAAAACACTATCTTCATGTTCATTTAAAGAGAATTTTATCATTTCCTCGAGAAACTGTTTTCCTGATAAAAATGCAGATTTATTATGTCAATATGTATATATACGAGTACCTGAGTCGCATGTATGATTCGCGAGCAGGATAACTCTACTATTTATATATGACTGCGTCGCATGATCGAATCGCGAGCGGGGGAAAAATAGATGCATCTATGGTTCGAGTCGTTCGACCCTTCGGCAGTGCACATTTTATTATTGTTGGTCCGCGCCGTTCGACCCTCGGCATTTCTTGTGCATGATATTTGCTGTGTAATTTATGTAATTATTTCCTGCTTATTGGCCTGTGAATCTTAAAATGTTGACCGAAAGGACGAAGACTAAAGTGTTAAATGTGAAAGAAGTTGATATTTCTTATACCTGATTTTATTAAATTGCCTATGATATTCATGCTTAGTGTCTCACCTGATTACACTAAATTGACCTCTAGCAAGTGTTAAATTCGACCTCTCGTCACTACCTCTCTGAGGTTAGGCGGGATACTTACTAAGTACACGTTGTTTTTGTACTCATGCTACACTTGCTGTGCATTTTTATTGCACATGTACTTCCACAGCGATGTGGCTGACTTGGAGACTTAGACGAGTTGTATCATCGGGAGACGACACGCAGCCGGCAGAGTCTTCCTCTATGTATTGTATTTTTATTTTTATAATTCCTTGTCCAACTTGTATTTCGGACAGGCATTTTATTATCTGTATAAATTCTTAGAAGTTCGTTCATGCACTTGTGATACCGGGTTCTGGGATGTGTTTGAGATGTATTTTATTAACAATGGATGCTTCAACTATCAAATTTACTTAGCGTCTTTTATTCGATTATTGTTATGTAACTATTTCCAAATATTAAAACAGGAATCTAACCTAACCATTTAATGAAATGCTTGCCTGACAATGGTGTCCGGCGCCATCATGACCTTATGGATTTTGGGTCGTGACATTCGTTTCTCGGTGTTGGAGCTTGATTAGTCCTCAGTAAAGTCGAGGTCGATACAACCACATGAGAGGGCTAAGAGTGAACTCCAGCCCCTCGACCTTGCTGGAGAAGAAGCGCAACATGATCACAATGCATCAGAACGAGGGGTGAACTTGGCCAAGGGTGACCCGGTATCTTTTGTTAAAATCGACAATCACTGGGTCGAGGGGACCCAATGTGAAGGGGTAAGCGTAAATACTTAAAAACCCCTCCACATGGGTAATAATGCTCTCTTCAGGAGCAGGGATTTGTACCACGACCTCAGGCCCCCAGTTACAGTCCCTCTTCATGGCTTCGAGGTGGCTCACCATAATGGAGCAGATGTATCTCGACACATGCTCAATCAGTTTGGGACCGATGAAGGGTTCTCGACTTTGAAGTTTGATTTTAAAGTGCATGGGCCGGGAATATACTTGTGAGGTAGCAGTTCCACCGGTGCTTTGTCCCCGGCTGGGGAGAAGAGGAAGAAGCTTTCTCCTTTTGTGGGACAATTTTGGAGGTTTTCGCCATTGATTCAGGTAAAGAAGAGCGAAGGAAGGTGAAACTAGGTGTGTTTGGTGCTAATGGGGTTGACTCAACAGGCGGTGAAAGAGAGGAGATAGAGAAAGTTAAAGGACTTAGAAGTTTGATGAAAGCAAAAGTATAGTTTTTATTCAACTAAAAAAGTCTATATTTATAGATTCACGGTGACGGTTCGGTGGAGCTAGTGGCCGACCACTCGTTGACAGGCATTAATGATTTGGGGAAATGTACCGACGGGACGTTTCGGTCACCTCCGTCGCTTATGTCATAAGGATGATATCATAATTGAGATCTCTAGAAAATCGAGGCTCAAGTCATTTATTATCATTCTATTCTAAGAAATGAGGGGACTATCTGTATACGGTGGAAATCAGGGATACCCGATTTCATTCTTTGACCGAGAGAGAGATGTCACGTCAAAAGGCTAGGACGTCGAGTCCGGAATCGAAGTCGCTTTCCAGATCGAGGTCTACATCAATGATCGAGGTCAGAAAAGGACAAACTCCGAAATGACGTCAGTATAGCTTAATAACGAAAGGGCGAGATATCCGCAATAGGTCGAGGATTGTGGCGTAAATTTCGGAATGGATTGATCTTCGGCGGTTAATCAGTTGTTAGTATGATTTCCTACTATAATTAGAATTGTACGTTATTTAGGATTCCTCTATTATATAAAGAGGGATCCCATTCACTTGTAAAGAGCATCATTTTTTGCTGATAAAAATATATACACTCGTTATTCTCTTGCTATCTTACTTACTGTTCATCGAAATTATTCTTTACTGTTCTTACTATCTTACCTCGACACTGCCTCGAATCGAGGTCGAGGCATTGCTTGCATACTGGTTTAATTTATCAAATTGTAAAATTTATCTGTTTAATTCTTTGTTTATCAATGGGTATTGGATTGAATCGCATATCCTTTAAACTACAATATAAGTTTAATTGTTACTCGATTTTTAGGGTAAACAATAATATTTATTTTGATTGATTAATTAAATTTTATTGTAGTATATTATTAAATTCGTTGTTATGTAACGACGAAAAACGTCCATTTATATAACAACTGGTTTGGTACGGTCGCGTTTTATCTTATTTTTATTGATCTTACCCTTTTTAAATATTAAATAATACTATTTTATCATTTACCCACCGTTTAATATAATTATTCTATATAATACCCTATTTTCCTTTGTAATATTACAAGTTTATCTTTATATATTGTTGACGCCTGACATCATGAAATGACGGGAAATAATCCAAAGATTATAGGAGTAAATTTCACCAATTTTTAGTTGTAACATAAAAGTCAGTTTTTAAAAATTTTGACACAAAAAAGTCATTTAACTTTGAGTTTGTAACACCAAAATTACTTTTCTATTTTTTGTTACATAAGAGTCATCTAATTTTGGCCAAGTTAATTAAAAAGTAAATATTTCCTGAATTTTATATTTTGTACCAAAACTTTGACATGACACTCCAAAATAGCTAGTTAGCTTAATAAAAAATATTACATGTGAAAAATTAATTTTACAGAAAATATGGCATGGCTGACGCTTAATGTAACAACCCGGCCGGTCGTTCAGCGGTTTGAGGTCATGAGCAGCTTCATTTCAGGTATTATGACTCGTACGCATGGTCGGAATTGAAATTCGGGAAGTTCGGGTGGATTTGAAAAGAGAATTCTCATCTCAGAAACCTTAAGTTAGAAGAATCGGCTAAGAGTGGAATTTGGGGTAAACGACCTCGGAATCAGAATTTGAAGGTTCCAGCAGGTTCATATGATGATTTCGGACTTGAGCGTATGTCCGTATTGGGTTTTGGATAACCCGGGAGCATTTTGGCATATATAGCGGAAGAAAGCATTTTAGAAGAAATTTCATAGGTTTGGGTTGGAAGGCACTTCAGTGTTATAGATGTCCCTTTGGGATTCCGAGTCTTGGAATAGCTCCGTATGGTGATTCTAGAGTTGGGAGCGCGATCGGAAGTGAATTCGGATGTCCCGAGGTCATTTTGAAATCACTTGGCTAAAGATAGAAACTTGAAGGTTTTGAAGAATCCGACCGGCAGTGAAAATTTTGATATCGGGGTCGGAATGCAATTCCGGAAGTTTGAGCAGGTCCGTAATGTCGAATATGACTTGCTTGCAAATTTGGTGTCATTCCTAGTAGTATAGGTCGGTTCGGTGTATTATTAACGAATTCAAGAACTTAAAGTTCTTAAGTTTGATTCTAGGGGTTTTGAGGTGTGATTCTGAGTTTTAGCGTTGTTTTGGGCGTTCCAAAGGCTCGAGCAATTCCGTGGGATGATTTGGGAGTTGTTGGTACGTTTGGTTTGAAGTTCCGAGGGCTCGGGTGAGTTCCTTATAGGTCCCGGGATGTCTTTAGGCTTGAAACATAGTTGTTGCAGGTCATAGAAGTCAAATTTCTGAACCCACCACTGTGGTCCGCGGTCCTTTTTGTGCTGACCGCAGTGGGGGACTTCGCGGCCGCGGTCATTTTTTCTTGGTTCGCGGTGGAGGATCTGGGCCACTAGTCCGACTTTGTAGGCCTATATCCTTTTATGTACAAGTAATTTTGAGATGATTCAAAAACTACAGTTGTAGCCCTTCATGTCTAGTTTCCAGAAATGTAAAGAAATCGTAATTTGAACATATGTAGAGACAGTTATGGCCAAAATACTAAAGCATGTCACTGCAATCCGTTTTTCTTGATTTTCTTCACTTTTTATTGATTTTGCCACCGAGGTCCGCGGTCGTTTTTGTGTGGACCGCGGTGGGGGCCTGAAAGGGGTATAAATAAGTGGGATTTTCAGTTATTTTTTATTTTTCTATACCCCAAAAACATAATAAGCGATTTTCCAAACACTATTCCTTCTCCAAAGCATTTGTAAGTGATTTCTAACTCAATTTCTTCACTCCTTAACTTCTTTTTACAAGATTTCATCCTAGAATCTAGGGTTTTCATGATGGAATTGGAAATTTTGGGTAAAACCTAAGAATACTGAAATTTGGGGATTTAGACCTCAAATTGAGGTCGAATTCCAAAACCATTTATATATCCAGGCTCGGGGGAGAATGGATAATTGGGTTTTGGTCCGAATTTTGGGTTTGGACCGAGCGGGCCCGGGTTTGATTTTTGATATTTTGGGGAAAGACTTTAGAAAACTCACTTCCATGCATTAGAATTGATTCATTTAGCATTTATTGATATAATTAAGTCACTTGTGGCTAGTTTCGAGTCTTTGGGAGACGAGTTTGAAGTTTCGGGCGCCTTCTTGACCCGGAAAGTAGGTTCGACACGAGGTGAGTCTCCTTTCTAACCTCGTAAGAGGGAATTGTCCCCATAGGTGATTTAAATGACTATGTGCTAACGTTTGTGGGGGCTACGTACGTACAAAGTGACGAGAGCCCGTACGCGGCGGCTATTATTGTTATGTCCGGGTAGTTAGGCCGACATCATGCCTTGCGTTCTTTCTAGAAATGAATTATATGCTTTATGAATTTATGCTATATGAAACTTTGGTTTCCCTGAGATCAAAGAAATTGTTAATTTAAAGGAATTGTTCATTGAAAGTAATTTAAGGCTAAGGGAGAGGAGTAAAAGGGTGATCGTGCATGGGATTTGTTAAATGTGTGCAAAGTTGGCCCTATTGGATCAGGGTTAGGTTTGGGAAGATTCAGAAATTTTTCTTAAGGCATAGGCGAGTGGTAAGGGTAGCGACTCAGTCGCGTACTTCGTTGAGGGGATGTTCATGTGTTGGAAGAGCCTTGGAGTTGATTGTATTCGGGGCCAGTCATAGTGGGTGACTCTCAATAGCGGTCCTAGTGAATTCAAAGGTTGAGAATGCGGTGTTTGAGGGTTTCAGGAAGCAGTGTGGTTAGGAATCGAGCTTTTGCAGTGTAATCTCCGAGGGAGGAAAATAGTTGGAATGTTCTATGTCATTTTTAAGCATACAGAAGAGTATTGGAGGAATGAAAGAAATAAACTTCGGGTTGTAGAATGATTATCAGAAGGGTATGAGACGGTTTGCGGGATTTAGACAGCATGGTCTTGTGAGATAAGGTCACTCAAGAGGAGTGTAGATTTGGGTTCACAATGTTTTGGATGAATCTATTGTTATCCTAAGTCAAGTTAAGGATGAATAAGAAGAAGATAGATTGATTGGCCATGGTTGAAATGGCACAGGTACGGCAGTGATCAGTCTCGTCAGGGTGATTAAATTAAGCGTGTGGTTTGTGCCGGCGTGCGCGGGGCTTGTCGGCCGCCGTAATAGAGCGTAAGTGGAAGCATTCAAGCATTATGGCTTGTCAAGTGTAGGCGGGTTCCCGGAAGGATTAAGATGATATATACCACTACTTATGGATTTGCATGTTGGGTAATTGTAAGAATTCACTTGTGTGTTGTTATGGTTCTCTTGAATTTAGATAAGTAAATGTTTCTATGTGATGAAGCGCTCACCCTAATGATTGTTCAGGGGTTATGATGGAATTTTTGCGCTATTTCATACCGGCATGTCGGGTGCAGTAAGCAGTAGGGAATTGGGAGTAAGGATTGAGATTGCGGCTCGGTGTTAACAAGGATGTCATGAGCTCGGATGAGCGAGAAATAGGGGTTTGAAAGTCCAGAGTTAGCTGGTGTTATGTTCAGTGTCACCTGAGATCGATGTTCGGTGTAAGAGGCTTGCACCCTGGTTATGAGTTCTTGACTTGTTTTACGGCATTGATGGGGTCGGTGGTATGGATGTGCAGACTTGTTACCTTGTGTGGAAGGTCGTGGGAGCGTGACCACGGGAAGATTGTATAAGTGTGACTTGTGGCCACCTTATTGATTGAAGGTTTAGACCAAGTATAAGGAAGTGTAATGTTGCTTATTTGAAAGTTATGCTTGGAAGGCGTTCGGTTCATTTCCGTTGTGGGTTATGGGGTGTTGTCCCGGCTGTGATGGTGGTTCTTGCGTGTTATGCGAGGAAGTGGGTTATTATGGACCAAGGTCAAGCTATTAGCTTAGTTCAGTGTGAGCGGAATTGGCTTGAAGTGCGCAAATGGATGAAACAGGGCTATGGGCTTCATGTAAGTCAGATGTGTTCATTTCAGTATAGCGCTCCTCAAGGAGGGGCGTTGGAATATCATATGTTATTCCGTCTCCGTCAAATTCATGTATATTATGATTGTGCTGTATGAGTTGTAAAAAGGCTTGATATATCCCTATGTGTTGAGTCTCCGTGTAGTGATGATGTTATGTGAGAAGGAGAGCTCTTGAGATTCAGAGTATATATATCGCACCTCAGTTGTGCTTATGTTTTGTAGCATATGACTCTATCAGTCTCCCAAGGATTGTATTATGCACCTAGCATGCTTATGACCGATATTCAGTATTTTGCAATAGTGAGCAATTCCGCTCCGTGTATATCTCCTTATGGTAATTTTATGATGGGATCGGGTGGCACGCCGCCACGGGTATGTTATTTGATCGGGTTGCAAGCCGCAACAATGTGATATTGATTAAGGTCCCTAAATTATTTTTCTTGTGTTTACTTCCTATTTTCTCAAGAAAGTTCATATTCGTTGCGTGAGTTGAGTTGTCCCTTCCTGAGTCATTTCCTTATGTATCATATTCGAATTGTGGCCTATTGGCGCATTGTGGAATCGTGTGAGACTGTTGGTTATGTCTGGG
The DNA here is from genome assembly GCA_005239495.1 of Nicotiana undulata. NCBI lineage: Eukaryota > Viridiplantae > Streptophyta > Magnoliopsida > Solanales > Solanaceae > Nicotiana > Nicotiana undulata. The sequence continues at coordinate 15,371 of MDKH01028417.1, forward strand.
GTGATTGGTTATCTGAGCAGCTCATACTGGGTGAGACGAGACTATTTGATCAGGGATCAGTGCGATGGGATTTTGTGAAGTATGGTAGAGAACAAATACCAGTATTTGGGTAGTAATGAGGTGATGATTTTAGTCAAAAGGAGAGGATCCATGTTTGGTTAACTCTGCAATTGGTTAGCAATTTCTACACATCTCCTCCGTTGTGGTGGTATCGTCGGCATTATAGCAGGATGTTATGTATATCAGCAGATGCATTGGGAGCATCAGATTTGTGGAATTTTGGCTATTAAGGTTCAGGGAATGTCATTGTGGTTGGATAAGGAAATATGCGGTGTATGGTGCTAAGTTCAGCAAAGGTATGCAGCCATGTCTTGGTACCTCGTGTAGTAGTTGATACGGTGTTTTTATATTGGAAATAGGCCTCGCAAAGAAATTTCAAATGTTGGAACTAGGTTCTGAGCTTATTATATGGATAAAAGGGAATATCTTCATATTTGATCAAGCTAACGTGCTCAACTGGGTTGTGGTGGCACGGGCAGGTGCTCGAGGTGTTAAATAGTGATTTCAGATAACCCCGGAGTAGTTCTTGTCACGTTCGAGGACGAACGTCTATTTAAGTGGGGGAGAATGTAACAACCTGACCGGTCGTTTTGAGCTCTAGCGCGTCGTTCAGCAGTTTCAGGTCATGAGAAACTTCATTTCAGGTATTATGACTCGTACGCATGGTCGGAATTGAAATTCGGGAAGTTCAGGTGGATTTGGAAAGAGAATTCTCATCTCAGAAACCTTAAGTTGGAAGAATCAGCTAAGAGTGGAATTTGGAGTAAACGACCTCGAAATCCGGATCAAGTTTTGGATAACCCAAGAGCGTTTTGGCGTATATTGCAGAAGATAGCATTTTAGAAGAAATTTCATAAGTTTGGGTTGGAAGGAATTTCAGTGTTATATATGTCCCTTTGGGATTTCGAGTCTAGGAATAGCTCTGTATGGTGATTCTAGAGTTGGGAGCGCGATCAGAAGTGAATTCAGATGTCCGGAGGTCATTTTGAAGTCATTTGGCTAAAGATAGAAACTTGAAGGTTTTGAAGAATCCGACCGGAAGTGGAAATTTTGATATCGGGGTCGGAATGCGATTCCGGAAGTTTGAGCAGGTCTGTAATGTCGAATATGACTTGCTTGCAAATTTGGTGTCATTCCGAGTAGTATAGGTCGGTTCGGCGCATTGTTAACGAATTCAAGAACTTAAAGTTCTTAAGTTTGATTCTGGGGGTTTTGAGGTGTGATTCTGAGTTTTAGCGTTGTTTTGGGCTTTCCGAAGGCTCGAGCAAGTCCGTGGGATGATTTGGGACTTGTTGGTACGTTTGATTTGAAGTTCCAAGGGCTCGGGTGAGTTCCGGGTAGGTCCCAGGATGTCTCTAGGCTTAAAACATAGTTGTTACAGGTCAGAGAAGTCAAATCTCTGAACCCACCACCGTGGTCCGCAGTCCTTTTTGTGTTGATCGCGGCGGGGGCCTTGGCGGCCGCGGTCGAATTTTCATGGTCCGCGGTGGAGGAGCTGGGCCACTTGTCCGACTAAAGAGGCCTATATCGTTTTATCTACAAATAACTTTGAGATGATTCAAAAACTAAAGTTGTAGCCCGTTGTGTCTAGTTTCCGGAAATGTAAAGGAATCGTAATTTGGACACATGTAGAGCAAGTTATGGCCAAAATACTAAAGCATGTCATTGCAGTCAGTGTTTCTTGGTTTTCTTCACTTTTTCTTGATTTTGCCACCGAGGTCCGCGGTCGTTTTTGTGCGGACCGCGGTGGGGGCCTGAGAGGGTTATAAATAAGTGGGATTTTCAGTTATTTTTCATTTTTCAAAACTCCAAAAACATAAGAGGCGATTTTCCAAACACTCTTTCTTCTCCAAAACATTTGTAAGTGATTTCTAACGCATTTTCTTCACTCCTTAACTTCTTTTTACAAGATTTCATCCTAGAATCTAGGGTTTTCATGATGGAATTGGGAATTTTGGGTAAAACCTAAGAATATTGAAATTTGGGGATTTAGACCTCAAATTGAGGTCGGATTCCAAAACCATTTATATATCCGGGCTCGGGGGCGAATGGGTAATCGGGTTTTGGCCCAAATTTTGGGTTTGGACCGAGCGGGCCCGGGTTCGATTTTTGACTTTTTGGGGAAAGACTTTAGAAAACTCACTTTCATGCATTAGAATTGATTCATTTAGCATTTATTGATATAATTAAGTCACTTGTGGCTAGTTTCGAGTCCTTGGGAGACGAGTTTGAAATTTTGGGCGCCTTCTTGACCCGGAAAGTAGGTTCGGCACGAGGTGAGTCTCCTTTCTAACCTCGTAAGAGGGAATTATCCCCGTAGGTGATTTAAATGACTATGTGCTAATGTTTGTGGGGGCTACGTACGTACAAAGTGACGAGAGTCCGTACGCGGCGACTATTATTGTTATGTCCAGGTAGTTAAGCCCACATCATGCCTTGCGTTCTTTCTAGAAATGAATTATATGCTTTCTGAATTTATGTTATATGAAACTTTGGTTCCCCTGAGATCACATAAATTGGTAATTTAAAGGAATTGTTCATTGAAAGTAACTTAAGAAAATGTTGTATGTGCATGTGACCGCTTCGCAATTTACATTCCGCGAGCGGAGTGTTATTTCCCCCCACTCTCATGGAAGTGGGTCGTACACCATGGCGGATTGAAAGATATATTCATGGTTCGGGCCGTTCGACCCTCGGTAGTGCACATATATGATTATTATGATGGCTCAGACCGGTTGTCCTTATCCTGTATGCGCATGCTAAATTGTTAAAGGATTTCATGGATAATGACTTGACAGATATTTGGGGGAAATGAAGTAGAAATTATTTATTTACTTCTAGTGTTTATTGAATTGCAGTTACTTTTAAAGTTTACTGTTTTTATTACCCTCGTATGCCTTTTGCTGCTGTCATATATTGTTAAATTATATTGTTGGACCCTAGTGAGTGTCAAGTCGACCTAGCGTCACTACTTTTTTGAGATTAGACGGGATACTCACTAGGTACATATTTATTTATGTACTCATGCTACGCTTGTTGTGCATTTCTATTGCACAGATACTTTCATAGCAATGTGGCCGGCACCGGAGACTTAGGCAAGCTGCATCATCCGGAGGCGACCCGAAGCCGACAGAGTCTCCCTTGCATTGTATTTACTTTCATTTAAAATTTTCTTGTCAACTAGTATTTCTGACAAGCTTTGTAGAAATTGTAAAATTCTTAGAAATTTCTCATGTACTTGTGACACCGGGTTCTGGGATGTATTTTTATTAAATTGGAAAAATAGACTATTGCTTTTACTTAATGGATTTTTATCTAGTTATTATGTATTAAAGTGAAAGGTAATGATTTCGAAAATGTTAAAACATGAATTTATTTAAACTAATTAATGATTGGCTTGCCTAACAGTGGTATCCGGCGCCATCACGGCCCTATGGATTTTTGGTCGTGACACTTAACACTACTCTCCCTTGTGGTTTATGAAATTGCCTTTTTTATATGGCTAAAACCAGAGAGAACAATTTTATGGTTGTTATGGATTTCCACTGTCCATCTTCAGAATCGTTGAGGCACAGCTTGAGGATTCTCTATGATCGACCTTGGGGCAGCGCAATTCGGCAGCAGTCGTGAACCAGCGAGAAACTCCCGAAAGGCACGCTTGTAAAGTTGACCAGGTCTGCAAGAATAGTACAAGTCCGTACCGTGACATTAAATAGTTGTACCGGCTGCATACCTTTGTAATAAATTCTTATGTACTATTTTGGTATTCTCCCTTCCTATATAAAGGAGACCCTTATCATTTTTTGCACACATGATATTGAATGAACAAGAACATTCTCGGCTCTCTAACTCAAACATCCTCTATTGTCTCTTTGCTGATTTATTGCTTACATTTGTTGTATTTCGTTGACTGTTCTTCATTTATGACCCCTCATTGATCATAAGTAGCCGCCTTCGAGACCCTTAGAACTGTTAGACCTTCATCGGTCATTCACCACTGTCACCGAGCCTCGACCTCAAGGTCCTATCTCGGCTAACTCGAGACCCCGATCCAAGGCAGTTTAGTTTGCATATCTTTGCTCTTTTTGACTCTTGTCTCATTTCCTCAACTCACACTTAGCATCTATTTCTTAAACGACTAATACTAGAATAAGTCGCGTATTTTTAGAACTACAAATAAAATTTAATTGTAATTACCATTTTCAAGGTAAACAGTTTGGCGCCCACCGTGGGGCTAAAAATAATAGTGATTGTTTTAGTGTTGGTCCACTGAAAAATGCAAGTTATTCTTCACACTTTTTCTTGTCCAAGATTCTTTGATTTCAGATCAAGATGTCTAACTCAGTAAATGCACACGAAAAAAACGGTGTTGAGTACAATGGAGAGAATGGTGAAGTTTTTTTAGGCGTCGGTGTACCACCGCGAAACCCTAAGGACGCACCAAACCCAATCCCATTGGATGTGGGCTCACACAAAGCCCAACACGTTGCTTTGGTAATTTTGCTCTCAATTCTTGATTCACTTCAGTGTTTGTGCACACTTGTTCAGCATGAACACTTGACAATATATAGGATCAATAGTTGAGACGATGTAGTAGAATTCTGACGCAACTCTTCCTTGGTGGAAGAGTTCTTGTTGATCTCAACTTCCTAGATCCTCCTCTATCTTGATTCTGTCCTTCATGAATAAGAAGTCCATCTCCCTATTAATTTGCAACCTTTTCGATCAGGAGATATCTCCTCAAGTCAGTGATTGTGTTTTTCTCCTGTGTGTGATCTCCTCACGTGCCATTTATTCTGCATGTCGATGTCTCCAATGATGGACCTGGTTCAACTATGAGTTCATTTGTCAATCATCAAAACGATGCAACCTCTTTATCCAACAAATTCCCTATTTTTAATGATGAAAATTTTTGTGCTTAAACATGTAATCACTTTAATCCAACATAGACACTCTTTATAGCATTAAGCATTTTTCATTAAGAACCAGGTTCATTAGGTTATAAATATCACAATAGAAATATAGCATCTAGCACATCTTCCCCCTTTTGGCATCATAGAAAAGTTGAAAAGTGTTAGAATTATGGATAATAATTACTCATGGACAATTAGGCAACTGTAGGTGCAAACATTTGTTAATCATCAAAAGTAAAACCAAGAATGCAGGCTATTAACGAAAGTGAGACAAAAGTAAGAGCGAAAACAACACAATTCATTGATTTGATAATACTTCATGCACCAACACAAAATTAAATAAAGACAGTAACATCCACGAGAAAAAAAAATAGACAAAATAAATCCCAAACTGGGTCATAGAGGGTTTAGGGACGGCACTGGACCCTAAGGCTGGGAAGGGGTGGAAGTTGGGTTCTTTGCTTGAAGAAGAAGAGAGCATTTTTTTAAGAATCCTCTCATTATTTTCTTTTCCATTAGCTAGTTCAGCTTTGAGCGCATCCCGCTCAGCTTCAACCTCTGTAAGGCGGGTCTTCAAATGAAGGATCTCAGCATCCTTAACCCCCACCTTCATGCACAAGAGCCCTGACCTTGCTGTTCATATGCATTTTCCTTGATGAACCAGGTTCATCCTCAGGAACATTCACAACATAAGTCGCAAGTCAGAAGCGTGTTCTTCCCAAAATGATCCTTGACAGTAGCCATTTCAGCCTTCTTCACAGGCACTTTGAAGTGAGCAAGCACAGTAGTAAGGATGAACCCATATGGTATGGAATGTACCTTGGAGCCATTCACCACCCTGTCCGGTAATTGAATAATGAAAGAGGGCTAGTTAATCTGCCGTCCACTTTCCAGGCATTCCATGAGAGTGATATCCATGTAGTTTTCAATATGCCTTCTCTCTTGCCTGGGCAGTATGTACTTGTTGACAAACTCAAAGATCAGTTTGTGTTGCGGCTTCATCTCGCTTTTGAACACAGCCCTTGGTTCCATCTGTTGCTCATTTTCACTGAACCTCCTGGTGATATGGAGGGCTGAAGGGAGTCCATCCAAGCTTGGCCACCTCTGCCTAGTGTAGTTATCATATCCCTCAGAGGGAATCCCAAGTATCTCGCCCAGCTCCTTGGCATCAAAGGAAATATCAACCCCCTTTACCTTAGTGGAAACCCTTCCATCATTGACCTCCGCATTCGCCATAAATTCCACAATTTCATTTCTGGCTAACCTGCCATCAAGATGAAGGACCAAGTCCTTCCAGCCCTGTACATCCAGAGTATCCACAAGATAGATCATACCTGGTTCTTCAAGATCTCTTTGCTCATACTGAAGGTGTATCAGCTCCTTTGCTCGTTTATCACAAAGGAGCCTGAGGGATTTCTCCCCATCCGAGGCTTTCCGCAACCTGGTTTCATAGCAGAGCAGCTCAAATTTGTTCCTGTCAAAGGCCTGTGAAAAGTAAGCTTCATTTAGAAAATGAAAATGCAAAGCTGAAAGATCAGAGAATCAATGAAACTCACCACAGAGTAGAATCGCTAAGCCTCCTCTAAGGTTGAGTGTGCATCTACTGGCCTGGCCCCATCGGCCCCAGTTGAGCCACTCTTAGAGGGAAACTTTTCGCTCGAGACTCCACTTGGGTTAGGCATCCCCAAGCCTCGAACATCCCTCGAAGTACCTTCGACGGGAGAAGAGGATAGGGGTAAAGGACCCTCGCCCCTCGAAGTGACTTCGACGGGAGATGAAGCTACTAGTGAAGGACTCTTGCTCATTCCCTCTCGTGGAGCCCCGCCCCCCCCCCCCCCCCCCCCCCGATGTCAGGGGCTCCCTGGTTGGAGTCATCGATGTTGAACCATCCTCCACATGTGTACTGATGTCCACGGAACGACCAATGTATATGGGGTCCTCTTCAGGGACAAGTTCTTCCTTGTGCCCGGGAAAACTTTGCCTCATGGTGAATGCTCTCGTCCATCGAGGATCTTTTTCGCTTATTATCTTCCCTCTGCTCCGAAGTTGACGACCCTTTCCTCCTCTCGAGGGGGCACGACCTCAATCTCAGAGAATCCGCCAATGCTTATGATGACGAAGTTAATACACATAAATGAAGGTACCTTCCATGAAATAAAACCATACAACACGTACTGTGATGTTTTACTTCCCATCTGCCTTTCGACAGATATCGCAACTTGCGCTCGTCATATGAAGAAGCTTCCAGCTTCCGACTCTAATTCGCAAGATCGGGGATCTCCTCTGGCCTCCACGGAACCGCTGAAAGGAGAAAATAACTAACAAAATCAAAGGCACTGAGTTTCGGCGTAATACTTACGTTGGAAGTTCCATTTTTCTAGAAATGACATGAACTCGGCAGGAATGATGCCAGTGGTCCTCACTCGAACAAACCAACTTAGCCATCCTCGATATATGTCCTCGTCGTCACTAGAAATAAAAGGTCTAGTTGATCGGCGCCATAATGCTATCAAACCTCGACAATGTAAAGGCTGGTATAGCCTAATAAGGTGGATGAGGGTGAACTCAAGCTCAGCCCTTTCGCTAAAAAACCTCATCATCAGCATTATCCGCCAAAAGGACATATGAACTTGAGCCAAAGTAACTCAATATCTGCTGCAGAATTCGAGCACGAGGCGGTCCAGGGGGCCCAATGTAAATGGATACATGTATACACTAAGGAACCCCTCTACATGGGTCATAATGTTCTCCTCTCGGGAAGGTATCTGAAGAATCACATTTTCCCCCCACCCACAATCTCTCCTCACGGCCTCGAGGTGCTTCTCTTCTATTGAGCAGAAAAACATCGAAGCATGCTCTCGGTGGCCCGGGGCGTCTAAAGGTTTCTCTAGCGCAAAGTATTTCTTCAAAGAAAAGCAATTCAAAGTCAACTCGCCATACACCGGTGGTGTACCACCGACCGGACAAAAAGCAGAGGTTGAGCTTCCCTCTTCTTGGTAAGCAGATTTGGGCGTGGCATCCATAACTACTTTGGTGTAAGGAAAGGAAGACGAAACTCAAAGCAAGAATCTCAAGCTAAGGTGAATTGACAAGAGAAAACCTCTATGAGAAAGACAGTTGCTCAAAGAGGCAAAGTCTTCAAATGAAGGAGGATAATGCATATATAGAGCAAACGACAGTTGTTTTCCTGCTTTAAAGTCCAATTAATGCTGACCAGGTCATTTCAACCTCATTGGGAAGTGTACCAGCGGGACCACCTCGGTCACTCCACAGGTCATGTCATATGAATGACACTGTCCAAAGGCTCGAGATTCCTATATAAATCTAACCTCGAGATGGTACCCTATCTCGAAGATCTCTGTTATTATGAGTATGGGCCCTAAGGAGCCACCAATATCAATCTAACCTCGAGGTGGTGCCCAACTCGAGGATATCGGTTATCATAATGTATCTAACCTCGAGATGGTACCCGATCTCGAGGATTTCTTCTATCATAATGGGCTCTAAGGAGTCATAAATGTATCTAACCTCAAGACGGTACCCGATTTCGAGGATCCCTATTATCGTAAAGGGCTCTAAGGACATGCCCGTGTTAATCTAACCTTGAGATGGTGCCCGATCTCAGGGATCTCTATTGTTATAACGATGGGCTCTTAGGAGCCATCGATATCAATCTAGCCTCGAGATGGTTCCCGATCTCGAGGATCTTCATCACTACCTATACGATTTTCTAAAGAAACTATTATTCCAACATCGAGATGGTACCCGATCTCGAGGATCTCTGCCATTACAAGTATAAGCTCTGAAGGGAGCTATCGGATATCCACATATCGATCTAGCCCGATATGGTACCCGATCTCGAGGGATTTATTATTCTAAGAATGGGCTCTAAAAAGCCGACATTAAAATTCGAAAGATTATCTATGCACCGAAAAATAAAGGACTTGAAACAAAAAAGTTCCTTGGCATTCCCAGAGCATTCTTTTGCTCAATCTGCAAAAACAAATCAAGTTAGTAAATGTCAACTTATGGAAGCAAGGATGTCACGACCAAAAAATCCCACCTTCGGGCCATGACTGCGTCTAACGTTGAACCCGCTAGACAAGCCAACATTTGAACTAAATAAAACTTATTAACAACAAATGCGAACAAGGTAACTAAGGCTTTGATGGACCACCATATGAAATTTAACAAAATAACCCAAAATACAACATAGCACTTTCGAAATAAAACCCATAAACAAATCCCAGAACTAGTGTCACATACTCACGGACTATCTAAGAGATTACTACAAACAAAAGGTCTGAAATAAGTACATAAGACTGTCTTTGAAATACAAAGTAAGACAGAGCTGAAAGTGGAAAGTAGAAGGTGACGTCAAGGCCCACGAATGTCTGCGGGTCTACCTCGACTGTGTGACTGAATGAGATGCTCCGATCGTCAGTGATCTCCGGGTCCAGCTACGTAGTCTGCACAACATAAAGAAGTGCATGTTTAGCATCAGTACAACCGACCCCATGTACTGAGTAAGTGTCGAGCCTAACCTCGGCGAAGT